>PVJI01000624.1:0-241103 GCA_004026765.1 Micronycteris hirsuta
TTAAGGGTGGAACTGCAGCTGAGGTGATACTCCTGATGGCCATGAGACGCTTTGGTGAGGTTTTCAAAAGGGCACGAACTCCATGAACCCACCCACTAGTCTTTTGACTTTGTGACAGTAACAACGGCATTAGGCTACAATGCCACTGATGAGGAAATTCATTCAATAATGCTTATCAACTACTACCAATCAGCCCTCTTAGAATGTCAGAGGATGCTGGCCACACCAGTGTTCCTTATCGCTGTCTACACATAAAAATCACATGAGGGTATGACAGTTCCTCAAAAAGTTAAATATAGAATGACCATATGACCCAGCAATTTCCCTTTCTTAGCATGTGTCAGAATTTCCTCCCTTTCTAAGACTGAGTAATAGTTCACTGTATGTATACAGCACCCTTGGCTTATCCATTCAACTGTTAATGGACATTTGGGCTCTTCTTACTTTTAGCTACTGTGAATAGTGCTGCTGTGAATATTGGTGTACAGGGAGCTGTTTGAGTCCCTGCTTTCAATTCTTAGGGGTAAATACCCACTATGGAGAAACACAGAAATCATTATGCCAAGTGAAATAAGCCAGTCACAAAAGGACAGGCAGCACAGGATTACACTTATATAGGTTACCTAAAAGAAGCAAATCCCTGGAGACAGAAAGGAGAACAGACGTTACCGGGGGAACCGGAAGAGAGGAATGGGGAGGTAGTGTTTTAATGGTTGTAGAGTTTCTGTTTGGAGTGATGAAAAAGTTCTGGAGATGCATCGGTCTAATGGTTGCTCGACACTGTAAATGTACTTAATACCACTGAATGATATACTTAAACATGGTTAAAATGGTAAATTTTATGTTCTGTAGAGTTTTCCACCTACACACAAAAGAGCCACTCAAGGAACCTTACAAACACACTGACACCCTGGCCACAGTCCCCAGAGACCTTTATTTCAATTGGCCTGGGGTGGGGCACAGGCAACTGCAGGCTTCAAAGTCCTCCAGGCGATTCTACTGTGCGGCCAGGCTTGTCTGTACATTAGGATACTTTGGGGAGTTTTAAAATACTCTGATGCCTGCGTCTCACACCCACGATCCTTACTGAATTGGCTTGGGGATCCTGCCTGGTCACTGGGATTTTTTCTTATTTCCCCATCTGATTCGGTTACTGTGCAGTCAAGGTGAGAACCATTGCTCTAGGGCAACCATTTTCAACCTGTTTTTTCACATGTGTGTCAGGAGGGAAAAAGAAACGTTGAAAATCGCTGTTCTAGGGCGAGCCTGACATCTCTGTCTTTCATCTCACCTTCGGAGAATGAGAACTTCGGTCCTTCAGTGAGGCAGTCCAGGGCAGAGCGGGAAAGGCGCTTCTGACGACGGTCGAAGGGCCCAGTTCTCTAAGGCCACTTCTCTTTCCGTCCCCCGAGTCAGAAGGGTAGAAGAGGGAGAGGCAAAGACCAGGAGAGGGCCCAGGAGAAAGGGGTGAAGATCCGTCTCGTAAGGGAGAAAGGCCCTTTCTTCTTCCAGACGTTCACCTCCTACCAGCTTCTCTCTCGGGCACTGCTCCCACCCTGTCCTCAATCCCCACTTGAATTCCTCCCCCTCCCCGGGAGGGGCTCAGAGCTGACCTGTTCAGCCAGGACTCCGAAGATCCAGAGCTGTTAAGAGCATCCCAATCAAAGGATCATAGGTCCGGGGCATGAAAAATTAGCCAATTTACCTTCACCAGATCAGCGAGATGGTGGCCACACACCATACCCTTCTCTGATCGATCCTGACTTACCTTTGTCACTCTTTTATCATTTTTATCTTCCTTGCTGTTCGTATTTCTGTTCTGTATAAGTGCTGGCTCAGTCTGCTTATTAGGTCCTGCTGCATCCTGCCATCTTGTTTGGGACACCAGCCCGAGGTACTTGGGACCAAGGCCAGCCAGAGCAGGAGTGAGGTAGGGATTTAGACATGCAGCTGAAAGGCAATGTGGGGTCAGGTAGCACCTGAAGGACAGGAAGTCTGGAGAGAGCAGAAGGGGCCACCTCTGCTCTATACCTTGAGGTCAAGTAGTGGTCCCTACTAGTCTATGTTACTTCATCAAGGTCGAATTCTACCATTAGGATTTTGGCTGATGACTTCACCAGTGGTAAAGAGAGCATATGTGTCTGCACTGTCCTCTGCATAACACGTCCCTCTTCCATAGACACACCCGTCCCTCGGAACCAAGCAGGCACTGGCAGGCGGACTCAGCATTCCAGGGCCTGACAATCCCTTCAGATGCAGCTGCTGGAGGACAAAGCACAAAACAGGACCCATGCTTTCTAGGAGCCTAGGCTCTGGTTGAGGAAATACATAAACATGAAAAAGTGACAAAGCAAGGTTTTGGACCTTACGATTTCTGTATTACTGGGGCACAGAGTTCAGTAGTTTTCTACTGACTTTTATCAACGGAACTAGAGATGAGCCCAGAACAAAGAGAAATGACCTTCTAGGACCAGGAATGGTGGACCCGGAGAGTGAAAGGGATCCAACCAGTGAAGACATGGTTATTTTCTGGGCAATAAGGGTATAATTTAATATTTTAAAAGATGTCATGACCATGACCGTGCTCAGTAAATGATGACATTAACCTTTGCGGGTAAGCAGGCTCAGGGGTAAAGATAGTCAAATACATTAGCGCTGGCCCTGCTCCATGTTTCCAAGGATGGCCTGTGCTCGTTTTTTGGGTTTTCTGATGGAGGGACCTTAACAGACTCTGCACAAGGTGTTGGGGGCCAAGACTGGGTCCAGAAGTCCTCATCCCTTGGGCCGTCCATTCAGAGTCTGGGAATTTCTTGGCATAGTACACGGAGGTCACATTTGGTGGGTCAGATTGGGGGCATGGGCTAGGTGGTTTTTAAGGGTCCTTCAATCCCGGGGTTCTGGGTGGAAGGGCGTTAGGTCCCAGAGAGGGGAGAGCAGGTGAGCAAGGACAGCCAGCCGGGGAGGATGGCTGGTGCTCCAGGACTGGGGAGAACTTCCAATCAAGCAAAGTCACATGTAAACAGGATTATTTGTGTGGGGAGAGGGGCAATATTTAAATGGCCAACAGTTCAAATTGTAACACTGAAGTTATAGTAAATGCCAAAATGAGATGTTGAGAATAAGCACAGTTATTTCAGGAGGATGGGCATAGTATTCCATTAAAATGCAAGTAAGATTTATTAGTTGGGGGAAAAGGAAAGAGGAAGAAGGTGCCTGTGTAGTTGAGCCAACAGTTTAAATTATACTTAAGGCCTTTGAACACATTAGTTATATGCTAATCCTTATAGGCTAATTATTAATTAAATTGATTTGTAAAGCAACCTCAATGAAAACTTTGAAACATTTTTGCAGGAGCCTAGTTGAAATTATGAGCAAAAGGACATTTATTTAAAGTATCCTATAATTTAAGCTTTTTGCTAAGTGACCTTCATGACTTTTACTCAATGAGGTTTTGCTGTAAATACATCAGAGTTCTGATGCTGCTGGAAATTTTGATGCTATCTTAATAAAGTAAGCAGCCCTGGCTGGTGTAGCTCAGTGGATTGAGCGTGGGCTGGGAACCAAAGGGTCCCGGTTCGATTCCCAGTCAGGACACATGCCTGGGTTGCAGGCGAGGTCCCTGTGAGGGCCATGTGAGAGGCAACCATACATTGCTGTTTCTCTCCCTCTCTGTCTCCCTCCCTTCCCCTCTCTCTAAAAATAAATAAAAAAATAAAATCTTTAAAAATAAAATAAAATAAAATTTATAAAAATAAAGTAAGCAATCAAGAATTATTTAATAGTAATGAAAACAGCGCGGCACAGGTCCATGCGGCAGTCACTGGTTTAACACTAGCGTCATGGCGTGTCAGCCCCAAGGAGCTCCTTAGCTGACTTCGCCCCACACCTTCGACTTCAGTTGAGAGCCCCGAGGCCGAGAAAGGTTCTTAGTCTCTTCCTGGCCTCTACCACCGTGTAGCTCTCAAAAGGTGGACCCCGGGCCAACAGCATCAGCTCTTCAGGACATGCAGATTATCAGGCCCCACCCCACACCTTCTGAATCGGAAGCTCTGGGGAGGAGCCTGGCCACAGGGGTGTCACAGGCCCTCCAGGTGGTGGGGTCCCTGCTCCCCCACTGCTCCCCACACTTGGGTTTTCAGATGTCTTGGGGCAATCACTTTTGTAGATCACTGGCAGGCACACAGAGAATTACTTCCTGTTTTATGTCTAAATTTATCTCCCTAGAGCTGTGAAGGGCGTGGCCCACAGACTTCACAGAGTAGAGGCACTTCTCCCACCTCCTTTATGGGAACAGGGCAGGCTGGGTCTCAGCCTGAGGGGGAGATGAAGACAGAGCGGGCACTGCCATTATTTGGTAATCTGATCACATCCAAGACCACTCTAAAGAGGACCACGGTTTTGTTAGAGGTCTGGAGTGTTAAGACACCTCGCACTGAATCAAGGGAGCACAGAGTGAGGAGAGAACCTTAGCCGCTATGTAGTAGAGACGATGGGAATCTCAGACACTGGCCAGTATTGTTCCAGAAGTGTTCTGAATACAGCGACATGGACCAGACGGAGATGTGTCTAGCCCTCGGGGAGCTGAGCACTGACACGCTAAAGGAGGCTCCAGACGGCTGCCAGTGATTCAGGGTAGGATTCTGCTGCTCCCCACCCACTCCTGCCCATCAGTGTTAGCAGAGAAATCTGGGGGTGCAGGATGCCAAGGGAGCCGTGTGGGGGTCCTGACTGTGTCTCTGAGGCCTTCACAATGCTGTTTGGAAGGACTGTGCCATGAATGGGTACTGTTTTTGTGGCAGGATAGTAAAAAGCTAGGAAATTCCCTGGGCAAGTGGAATGGGGAAACTGAGACAAGAAAATTAAACAAGGGCAAAAATTTGAACAACTTACAGCCAGCTGGTGAATGTCAAGACCTTATCGTCCCTAACCAAGGACACTTGTGAGCAAATGGTTTACACCTCTCCTCCCCAACCAGAGAGGAAATAGCTTAATCTCCCTGGTCAGGGAAAATAGAGAACAGGGACCCAATTAATGCCATTTGTGCCAGCTAAACCCAAGGACGGATGAAGTCAGGGAAACAAATAACAACAGCCCCATTAGAGCCAGACAGGCCCAAGACAGAAGCAGAACAGTGAAGCAGACCAAAGAATAGTCCCAACACCGCCTAGCTCATTTCGATGCATCAGCCTATTAAAAATGCACCTGGAAAGCTAATAAATGTTCTGCTGAAAACCTCTCCTGAGATTCTTACCTGCAGAAAAAAATTAAAAACCCTCAAGACAAAGTGCAGGCTCTCTCTAGAGCACACCCATGCCCCTTCCTGGGCATGAATGTTTTACTTCTTCCTGAACAATAAGGGTCCCCATGAGACTTGCAACCAGGGGAGCAGCGGGCGGTGGCAGCTCATCCCAGGCTAACCCCCCCGAACCTGTCTCCATGGCCCCCTTTTTCTCTGACTTCCCAGTGACTAACAGCAGCCCTGCCTCAGTTCACTTTTCCTAGAACGTTTCCAGGGAGCCAAAGAAGACCAACGCCTAAGCTCTCTCCTGTCACTTCTGCCCTAAGCCCCTCCTTTGTCTCACTGTCCCCAGCTTTGATGAACATCCTCTCAAGTCACCGAGATTCGTGTTGAGAACTTTTTCCTGCACGAAGTCAGAGCCCACACACTGCAGGCCAGCCTGAGCCAGAGCCACTCCTGCCCAGACCCTGCCAGGCAACATTCTGTCTGTGTAAAGCAGCACTCTCTTCTCAGAAACACTGCTTCTCCACGCGTGCTTCAGTGAGAACCCCCAGATTCTTTCCAGTCCACTTTCTTAACTCAGTTGTTGGCTGGAGGTGGGCGTGGTTCCCAAGCTGGCCCAGGCCTGGGGTCTCTGACCTTCACCCAGACGAAGAGGGTGTCAGGCTACTCAGGTGGCAAACCTGTGAGGTAAGAGTCTGAGCGGGTTGGCGGCCACACCCCCACCAGCTGCGTGGAAGAAGCCAGCCCGAGAGGGGAGAATGTGACTGGTGCACTGAGAGAAGCAGAAATGAGAGGCGGAGAAAGGTTGGTGGCGTTCCAGTCCCCGGCTGTGGTTATCCCTGAGGCTCACATCCACCTTTCCTGCAGTTCAGTTGGCTGAGCCAACAAATTCCACTTTTTTGCTGTTGGGGTGGGGACAAAAACTTTTCCTCTGCCCTTTGAGGTTCAGCACCTGGGCAGATTACCAGGGGTCCATTCACCCACTGAAGGACATCATAGTTGCTTCCAAGTTTTGGCAACTGTGAGTAAAGCTGCTACAACCTCCACGTGCTGGGTTTTGTGTGGACGTGTTTTCATCTCCTTCGGGTAAATATCAAGGAGTATGATTGCTGCGCCGTATAGGAAGAGTATGTTTACTTTTGTAAGGAACTGCCACACTGTTTCCAAAGTGGCTGCACCCTTTTGCACTCCCACCAGCAGCAAATGAGCGCCCTTGAGGCTCCACACCCAGGCCAGCGCTGGTGTTGGTACTCCGAGTTCTGATCATTCTGATAGGGGTGCGGTGGTGGTTATGGTTATTTCTATTTTTCCATTTGCTTTGCTAAGTATTCTTGCACCTCCATAGAATGTGCTGGCAAGTTCAGGTGCCTCGGCTGAAAATTGCATTATAATATCCTATTTATCTTCCTTCACTAGTCATGGTCCCAAGCTCATTGGTACCCACACACTTGCAGATGTCAAAGCTCACACACCTTCATCATCTATAGCAGTGACTTGGACGGGCTATTACCTCCTCCTTCGAGAAGCCTTTCCCTTTACTTGCACCTACCATTGACCCGACACCCAAACCTGTGCACATCCTTTATCAACATGAAGCCTGTGTTTAGAGAAATTCACTTTTGTTTCGCATTTTGCCAAAGAATTTTAACACTATAATTTAAATCCACTTACTAGCACAATATTAATCAATTATGCTTTTCTTTTTCTGGATACCATGTTGCTATTCACTCCGTGGGCTTTTTGTTTATTTAGATATTCCTACATTTTACGACAGATTCCACTCAGGTTGTCTGGACTCTGGAACAATTTTTTTTGGGGGGGGATGGGAGTTGTTTAGGCACCTTGATTGTTTCTAGTTCAGCTCTGGACTCTGGAACAATTTTTTTGGGGGAGGGATGGGAGTTGTTTAGGTATCTTGATTGTTTCTAGTTCAGCGGTCTTTTGTAACATCAGTTCACCGACAGTAACTCAATTTCACCCCCGGCTGTCGTCAGGGCTCTTCAAAGGCTACTGCCTAATTCTGGTGACCTCAGATTCAGATGATGTGTCAAGTGGGTTTTATTTTTTTTATTTTTTAAAGATTTTATTTATTTTTAGACAGAGGGGAAAGGAGGGAGAAAGAGAGAGAGAGAGAAATATCAATATGTCGTTGCCTCTCATGTGGCCCCCACTGAGGACCTGGCCCAAAACCCAGGCATGTGCCCTGACTGGGAATCGAACTGACAAACCTTTGGTTCTCAGCCTACGCTCAATCCACTGAGCTACACCAGCCAGGGCTCAAGTGCGTTTTAAATAGCTTTGGTTTAATCAAATACCTTAGATCTATTTGTTTTAAAAGATGCTTGAGAACAAGAGCATCCCTAAAAAATGGAGGAGAGAAAGACTAAGGCAGAGAACGCTTCAACTCCCCAATTGTATCAAATGCACCGAATGTGAGTGCACACTTACACCACCTTTATCTGCTACAGAGTGATATAACATGGACTCCAATTTTGACTGTAAACTTTTGGTTTCACCCTGGCATGTTTCCTCCCTTTGTGGTTAGCCACTTGGGAGGGGATTTCCGGAGATGCAGGGTATATAGTTTGTTTCCCAAAATATTTTGCGTTGTTTTGGGTGAGAGCGCGCACTGCCCGCCCTGTAGTGCCTGGGACTCCGAGGGCTAACCCGACTCAGAACCACAGTCCATGGTCATGGTCATGGTCTGTCTTGGGGGTGAGGGGCGGGGCCTCTGCCATGACTTGTTCTTTGGTAAGAAGGCTTTAAAAAACCTATAATCTTTTTTAATTCAGCAAAATACACCTAACGAAAATTTCCATTTTAACCATTGTAAGTGTCAAATCCAGTGGCTTTAAGTTCTCATTGTTGTACAATCGTCACCACTATCTATTCCCAGAACTTTTTCATCACCCCAAACACAAATGCACTAAATAATAATTCCCCTTTCCCTTCCCCCAGCCCCTGGTAAGTGCTAGTCTACTTTCTGTTTCTATGAACTCGTCTCTTTGGGGTACCTTAACAACTGGAATGATAGGGTATTTGTCCTTACGAGACTGGCTTATTTCACTGAGCAGAATTCTTTTTTCTTTCTTTTTTTTTTTTTAAAGATTTTATTTACTTATTTTAGACAGAAGGGAAGGGTAGGAAAAAGAGAAGGAGAGAAATATCAGTGTGTGGTTGCCTCTCACATGCCCCCCACTGGGGAGCTGGCCGCTAACCCAGGCATGTGCTCTGACTGGGAACCAAACCAGTGACCCTTTGCTTCTCAGGGCAACCCTTGGGTTCTCAGGCCAGTGCTCAATGCACTGAGCCATACCAGCCAGGGCAGAATGCTTTCTAGGTTCATCCATGTTGTAGCGTGAGTCAGAATTTCCTTCTGCTTTTTGGGAGGCTTTTATTTATTTTTGCTTACTCCCTGTACCTCTTTTACCCAGCCCTGCAACCTCCCTCCCCTCTGACAGGTATCAGTCTGTTCTCTATGATCTGTTTCTGTTTTGTTTGTTAGTTTATTTTGTTCTTTCGATTCCACGTATAAATGAGATCGTATGGTACTTGTCTTTCACTGACTGGTGTATTTCACTTAGCGTAATGCTCTCTGGGTCCATCCATGCTGCTGCAAAGGGTAGGATTTCCTTTGGACCAACACTCCGTGGTACGCATGTAGCATATTTGTTCATCCCAAGGACAGACGTTTGGGTTGTTGCCTTCTGCTGTGAACGATGCTACTCTGAATGTTGGGCTGCGATAATTTCTTTGTGCTCCCACTTTTAATTCTTTTGGGTATGCACCTAGGAGTGGAATCTTATGGTAATTCTGTTGCAGGAAATTTTTGAGGAACTGAAGAAAGGAAAAATGAAGTGTTACATTTTTCTTCACTCGCCACAAGTTGGCTCAGCAGGCTCCAAGTGCAGTGTGACCGAAAGTCTCAGAATACACAATTGCCATTCAGAGCCGTGAGGTTGGAGGTTGTGGGTCCATCCCCAGAGCCTATGACGTGCTTTAGAAGCTGGTTTGGTCTTCCTGATGCAGGCCATGCAGGGGGAGGTAATTCACTTTGGGTGATCTTGTCCGGATCCATGATATCTCTTTACAGAAGAGCTCCAAGTCTCTTCCCAAGAGGACAGATTTTTAGGGCAACTTCCAAAGCAACCCTGCATCCTTGCATGGATCCATGTTGGAGCCTTCACAGAACGGGACTCAATCCCAGGGCGACTCCGGGGACCATCTCCTTCTAAACTGACAAATCACGTTTATCACCAAGTCCTGCCATTTTTATTCCTTATACCACTTGATCCTATTTCCTTTCCACTTCTACTTCTGCCATCCTGGTCCAAGTTGCCTCATCCCTTTTGCGAACTCGTGAAATAGCATTTCTTACTGGTCCTCCCTTATGTACGCTTATTCTTCACACAGAATGATCTTTTCCAAACCCAGATCTGAAAATGACCCATGTGACTGAGGGGTAGGGAAACATGCATGAATATATTGATGGTAAATGGGTGACTTAAGTTACATTTATACAGTGAAGTACCATTGACCTAGATCTCGATATGTATTTAAATGGAAATACTCCAAATGAAATTACAATACAGATTACAGAATATAGAGAGCATCATCGCACTTTGATAAATAAGTAATTGTAAATATGTTCATATATAATTATAAATTCCAGTTGCACACATATTTATAATTATATGTACATCTGTAGGAATGTACACCAAACTGGTAATTGGGGTTTTTGAAAGATACCAGTGTTGGGATTTGGGTGATAACAGCCTCCCTGCTTTTTGGTTTATCTATAGTTTCTAACTTTTTATTGTAAAACCTGAATTACTTATATAAAAAGCAAAAGCAAGTTTTAAGGTAAAAGAGGTGGAATTATGGTTAAGAGGCTGAACTCTGGAGTCAGACAGGCCCAGGCGACAGGTGACCTTGCATACATTCCTTAAACATCTTAACCTTGGTTTCCTCATTTGTAAACCAGTGATAACGACAGTGCCTACATTAGTGGGTTTTTGTGAAGATTAAATTAAGTAACTGACGTAACCTACCATGTGCATTTATCAATCAATCAAGTAACTGCAGAGTTCCTACTCCTATATTACAGGGTAGCACAGGTATTTGGGGAGGTGCAAAGAAAAAAGTTTTGGAAGGACAACTTAATAATACCTATCAAAATGAAAAATGCACTTACTGTTTGACCTAGCAATTCAATTTTTAGAAATGTATCTGGAAAAATATGGAAAGACATACAAGGATATCATAAGAGCATTCTAGAAGCAGTTATTAATTCTGGCAGGAGAGGGGACTCAAAAGGCTTTCAGAGAAAAATCACTACCAGAGGAGTTAAACATCTGATACTTTCTTGGCTAAGAAAAAAGAAATTCCCCACCCTCAGTCAGCATCTGGTGTGGTGCAGATGGTCAAAAAGATCTCCCTGGGACTGAACCTACCGCCTGCTGAGTTCTACTATTGGAGAGAGAGAAATCCTCAAGTTTCACATGAATCCCCTTCTTAAAAATACCTGTATTTCCCTTTCTGTGAGCGGCTTGCTCATAACCCCACGCTTCCACTTTTTCTGATGAAGCATATATCAGCTCAGCTCCTGAGACTGGCTCCATAATTTGCAGGGACCCTTTTCAGAAATTGATAATAATTTTATGGTGGCAACAGCAGAACATTAAACCAAGCAAGGGGCCCTCCATGACCTTGCAGGTTGTAGGCCGGTGAGGCCATCCCTGCCAGGTCCCCTCTCACTAAATTCCAGCTATGCCAAAGGATTTGTGCAGTTTCCTGAAAGAAGCCAAGCTCTTTCACACATCACTTTGCAGAAGCTGGTACTTCTATCAGAAAGTTCTTCGGCAGCCCCTGTGTCATCCTCCCAAAAACTCCTATTTATCCTTCAAAACCCCCCCTCAGAAGGCACTGCCTGGAAGCATCCTTTGCCCTACTTCCTCTGCCTTGCCACTGGGAGGCCTTCCTCTGTGCTCCCTTGGCTACCTGTTTACATGCGTTGGAGGACAGAGGTATTGTCTTCTGCTTGTCCCTGTGCCCAGCCCCTCCCGAGGTGCGAATTACTAACAATGACTGGGCATGTCCCCTAGAGCAAGTACTGTGATAGGAACATCCCATAAGTAACTCACCCTCACATTAACCGAAAGAAGGAGCTGTAATTATTCTCATTTACCAAAGGAGGTCAGGGAGATAAAACGTGTCCAGGGTCACACATCCAGGGGGAGATGTGGTATTTGATTCTAGGGAAAAGCTTAAAATGGAGAAATCCATAGCGCTTAGAGGGTTTGAGACATTTTGTCACAAAAGGGGCTGGCCAAACAATGGGTAATCAGGTATTGTAGCATAAGTAATATGCCTCCAACAGTACAAATGATTCTCTCATTCTCTGGAGTTCATTTATTTCAATGGTGCAGTTTTCAGAACGCAGTAAAATGATTCTCTGCTCCCCATCCCCAGGCCTTTGACTAGGTCTGCGTCTTTGCTTGTCTGAATTTGTCACATGGGTAAAATGAGGAAGTTGAATTGGTTACTGGTGAAGGGCCCTTATAGTTTCTTGTTCGTCCGGAAAAGAGGGATTCTCTGCTCCCTTTAGACTGGGCGTGGCCATGGAGTGGAAAAAAAATCCCAGCTGCATCTTGGGTAAGCCCAGACAGGTGTCCCTACACAAGGCAGATCCACAGAAGGACCAATAATAGGTGTAGTGTTGTGTCATCCTGGCCAGGAGTCACAAAGAAAGGAAAAGGCAGGCCTCGAGCCCTCCAGGATGTGCGAGTGGGGCTGAGCAAACTGTAGCGACGGAGCAGGCAGAGGGAGCAACAAGTGCGCTTGGCTGACGCAGCCTTCTCCTGCCCCTCTGGGCCAGAGCGGATTTCCAGGGAGGAGGTGCGCGCAGCCTCCCAGGGTCTTCCCGCCCAGTCTTCTCTGAAAAACTCCCACCATCACCGCCACTGATAGAAAGAATTCAGGGAACTCAAAGTGCTCCAATAAATGACATAGGCATTCAGAGAAGGGGGTGCAGTTGGCTTAGCAGCTGCCAGGGGGAGGGGCCCCCTAAGCTGAGCCATGAAGGAGGAGGAGGGACAGGTATTAGCAAAGACAGGACAGGAGAGATCAGTAGAGAGTGTTTGGGAGAAAACGAAGAGGGGGGCCTGAGGGGGATGCAGAGTGCCTGTGGGGAGGAGCCAAGTTCGGTGGGAGCTTTTCTACCTACAGGTTGAGGTGTTCCGGTCCGGGAATGAGCTCTCGGGTGGTCCAGCTTAACGCCAGTGTAAAATATGCCCTTTTGGAGAAGTCTCTGAGGTGCTAATGACATATGTCGCTGACACTCTTGTCCTGGGTTAAACCCTGAACTAGTCACATGACCAGTCGGCTGAGGTGAGGGTATGGCTGAAGCTGCTAAGGAAGTTGAGGGGCCTGGGCAGGATGCGAGCAGAGTGACCCAGAAATGAGATCTCCATGTCCCTCCGAATTTACCTCTGGGCTGAGTTTCATCACAGGACAATGCAGGACTTGGGAATGGCAGGTTGAGATGTTTTGTTTTTATCCCATTAATGCTGGGGTATCACAGGAGCAAGGGAGATATGAAAAACAGCTGTGTTTCTACAAGATCGGTCTGATGGCTGGCAGCCTCCGCTGACGGTGGCTGTGGTGTTAGGAAGTGGGGGTGATGGCAGTGGATCTGGAAAATGGAGGTTGGTAGGCTGTTCCTGGGGGGGCAGGGGGCTTCATTCATGACCACCCCCCTGCCATGCTGTAAATGAATATGGGGAAGTGCGGGGGAACGCACACTAGAGTTAATGGGTTGTTACATTATTACCATCACATGTAGCCACATTTGCAGGTCGGGAGGATAGTTTTCGACCCTGGAATACAGTTCTGCTTTTGACCTCAGGAAGACAGGTTTGGGCACCTTAAGAGAAACAGGAACGTGACATACAAAGAGAAAGAAGGGCCGCATCCTAAGAGTGTGGTCGCAAGGCCTCTGAGGGTGGGCAACAAAGATGGGGTTTACTCATGGGGGCTGGCAAAACTGAGCCCAGAACTAGGCCACATGAGTCTTTTACACCAAAAAGGGACCTGAGGCCATTCAGCTTGGACAGGACTTTGGAACTCAAGAAAAGGAGAGAGGGTAGCTGGGGGTCGACTGTGCTTCAGCAAGCTGTCAGTTAGTTTTGCTCCAGCAAAGAACTTACACTTCTCCTGATACTTTATCAATTAGGTAGAATTGATTGGTCTTTTCATTGGCCATGGAACTACAGAAGTAGATGGTAGGAACAAGAAACACAGTCTTTTGCCCAAAATCCTGATTTAAGATCAGGTAACCTTAACTATTCTTTTAAAATTAATGTTATTGATGCAGAATCTTGGGCATTAAAGTCTTCGAGGCTACCTGACCAGCAGGTGACGCATGGCCTCCCGACCTTTGCGGAGCTCCCCTGCCGCCTTCACATTTGTTGGTGGACGGGTCATATGCTGTCTGGTTGCATAAGGGAGCAGCATAATAAGACTGTCAAAGGAGCGAGCATCCCACGAGGTGCCTGGTGATAATTCTGTCTTAGACGTTTGGCTCTCTGGGTACCTGTCACACGGAATATCATGTTCAGGAGGATTTATTCACTAGGTCACATGGGAATTGAAATCCGAGGTAATCATACAAAGTCACAGGTTTATGAACTGGGTCTTATCCTTTGTAACATGACTCAAGATTAAGATCAGATCAAAGACATTCAAATCACAACAGAAGAAGTAAAATATCTGTTTGCAGATGACATGATCTTAGATGTAGAAAACATATAAGACCATACATGTACACACATACACACACATTATTAGAACTAATAAATAAACTAAGTTGCAGGATACAAAATCAACATACAAAGTTAAGTTTCTACATGCCAACAATGAACTATCCAAAAAGATAATTAAGAAAACAATCTTAATTTACAATAGCACCAAAGAGAATAAAATGCTTAGGACTAAACTTAATCAAGAAGGTGAAAGACTTGTACACTGAAAATGATAAAATACTGGTGAAATAAATTAAAGCAGCTACAAATACATGGAAAGGCAGCCTGTGTTCATGGATTAGAATTAATAATGTTAAAATGTCCATACTACCCAAAGAATCTACAAATTCAATGTAATGCCTACTGAAACCCCAAAGATATATATTTTTTTAAGATTTTAAAAAATTTTTATTTATTTTTAGAGAGAGGGGAAGGGAGGGAGACAGAGAGGGAGAGAAACAGCAATGTATGGTTGCCTCTCAAATGGCCCTCACGGGGACCTGGCCCGCAACCCAGGCATGTGCCCCGACGGGGAATCGAACCGGGACCCTCCGGTTCCCAGCCTGCGCTCAATCCACTGAGCTACACCAGCCAGGGCCCAAAGATATTTTTTTACAGAAACAGAAAACAATCCTTAAATTCATATGGAACCACAAAAGACCCCAAATAGCCAAAGCAATCTTGAGAAAGAAGAGCAAAGCTAGAGGAATCACATTTCTTGACTTCAAACTATATTACAAAGCTATAGTAATCAAAACAATGTGGTATTGGCATAAAAACAGCCACATAGAACAGAATAGAGAGCCCAGAAAAAACCCTGCACATATGGTCAACTAATCTTTGACAAAGGTGCCAAGAACACACAATGGAAAAATGATAGTCCCTTCAATAAATGGTGTTAGGAAAACTGGATATCCACATGCAAAAGAATGAAATCCATATGCTTAACAAAACCTTATCTTTCACCACACACAAAAAGTAACTCAAAACAGATTAAATGTTAATATTAGATCTGAAACTGTAAAGCTCCTAGAAGAAAAAATAGGGTAAAATCTTCTTGACACTGATTTTGTCAATGACTTCTTGGTAGTGACACCAAAAGCACAGGCAACAAAAGCAAACATACACAAATGAGACTACATGAAACTAAAAATCTTCTGCACAGCAAAGGAAAAAACAGAGTGAAGAGACAGCCCGCAACATGGGAGGGGATATTTGCAAACCATGCATCTGACAAGAAGTTAATTTAAAAAATGTATAAGGAACTCCTAAAACTCAATAGCAAAAAATAAAAATTACGATTAAAAATGGGCAAAGGGTTTGAATAGACATTTCTCTAAAGAAGATGCACAGGTGGCCAACGGGTCCATGAAAAGATGCCCAACATTGTCAATCATCAGGGAAACGCAAATCAAAACCATAGTGAAGTCGCACTTCACACCTGTTAGGGTTGCTGTCATCAAAAAGAAAAAGATAGGTGTTAGCGAAGTTGTGGAGAAATTGGAGCCCTTGTGTGCTGTTGGTGGGAATGTAAAATGGTGCAGCCGCTGTGGAAATGGTATGAACTTTCTTCAATAAATTAAAACTAGAACTACCACATGATCCAGCAATACCACATCTTGATATATATCCAAAATAATTTAAGTCATATTTTCTTCTATATTTTCCTCTAGGAGGTTTTCACTAGCACTTCAGTTAGGTCTCTCATCAATTTTGAGTTAATTTTTGTGTATGGTATAAGATGTCAAAGTTCAGGGTTTTTTTACATATGGATATCCAACTGTCTCCCAAATAAAATTGTCAATTCATTGAAAAGACAATCCTTTCCTCTGTTATCTTGGTAACTTTATCAAAAATTAATTGACATATCTCGATTAAAAATTGACATAACTCTAAGGGTTTACTTCTGGATTCTCAATTCTGATACATTTACGTGGACTATCCCAGGATATGATAGTGTGCCAATATCTCACTGTGGCTGTACCAATACTGTGGCTTTTTGTTAAGTTTTAAAACCTGGTAGTATAAGTCTTTCAACTTTGTTGTTCTTTTTCGAATTTTTTTTGGCTATTCTAATTCCATTGCATTTTCATATGAATGATAGGATCTCTTCTTTTACAAAAACTCTGCTTGCGTTGTGTGGCATATATAGATCAGTTTGGGGATAATTGCCACTTGGAAATACTGTCTTCCAACCCAGAAACATGGGATGTCTCTCCATTTACTTAATCTTCTTTCTCTTTTCAATGTTTTCAGTACACATGCCTTCTTCTAAATTTATTTCGAAGTATTTATTCTTATCGACACTCTTGTGAATAGAATTATTCTCTTAATTTCACTTTCAAAGTGTTGTTAGTCTATAGAAATACAATAGATTTTCGTATATTGATTTATATTTTATGATTTTGCTAACCTTTTTTATTGGTTGTGGTGTTTTGCCTCTTGATTCCTTGGGATTTACTGCATACAGGATCTTATCATCTGCAAATGAAGACACTTGTACTTTTTCCTTTCCAATCTGGAGGCTTTAGTGTTTTTTCCTTTATTATCCTGCCTGGAAGCCCCTGTACACTTGACAGTAGTCAATGTCTTTGCTTTTCTCCTAATATTAGGGAAAAAATAATTCAGCCTTTCATCATTTAAGTGAAGTATTCACTGTGGGGGTTTTTGTTTTGTTTCATAGATGCCCTTATCAAGTTGAGGAAATTCCCTTCTATACCTAGTTTGTTGAGAGTTTTTATCGTGAATGGATGTTGTATTTTGCCAAATGTTTGTTCTGCCTCTATGGAGATGATCATGTGGTTTTGCCTATTAACAATATATTACATTAATTGGGTTTCAGTTGTTAAACCATCCTTGCATTACTAGGATAAATCCCAGTTGACCATGGTGTATAACCCTTCCCTTATATTGTTAGTTTTAGTTTGGTAATATTTTGTTAAGGACTTTTGCATGTATATTCATGAAAGTTACGGGTCTTTAGTTTTATTTTCTTGAGATGTCATTGTCTGGCTTTGGTATCAAGGTAATACTGGGGATACTCAGATAGTTTCTATTGACTTTTTTCAGCAGAAGAGTAAACCATCCTGTTAACTTATACATCTCATAATTTTTTTATTGAAAACTGGACATTTTAGATAATCTATTGTGGTTATTCTTAATTCCAATTATCCCCCTACCCTCAGGTGGTTGTTGCTGTTTGCTTTGGAAATTGGACTGCGATAATCTGTGAAATACATCTCCCCCAAAGTATGTGGACACATATTTCTGCTCAGTTTTCTTTTAAACATTTTGAAGTTTGACTTCCTAGTGGTCACCCTGTGTCTGCAGAGCCCAGTGGCCAGCTAATGATTGCACAGAGGTTGTGATCAATAACCTTGAACCAGTAAAACTTCTACCCTCTGCCAATGCCTCTGTGTGTCGGTAAGGGAATGCACTCAAGTTACAGCCACTTTCAAGTCTGCTCTGATATTTGCTTTCTGCTGGGCCCTTTCATGTCTCCTCTGTGCATGCTGGGAATGTGTGGGTGGGTGGCTGAGTCCTCCCTGGTCTGTCTGCACATGCGTGCAGCCTCAGGCAGACAGATGCTTGCCCGGACCCCAATTCCATCTTCAGGCTAGAAGAGCTGTTGACCTTCTCCACTCACCTGCTGCTAAGAGTTACTTCCATTGCTAACACACTGGGAAGAAGTATTCACTGTTTCAAATGCCAGTGAGCCTTTGACCATGACAGGGAAATCAGTGCTCACAGCCTGCCCTGGCAGAACCCCTGTGGCATGGCAGCTGGGTGGAGGGAGTGGGAGAAGCTCCAGGCAAGAATGCCCTACAGACCCATTGTTAGTACCCACTGTTGAGAAGTTCTTCAATCACAAATGCTTCTCAAATCCCTGCATGCTTTTGGTTGATTTCCAGAGCACTGAAATGGCTGTTTGTCTGTTTTGTCCATCTTCGCAGTTGCTTTTAGGGGAGAAGATTTTCTAGCTTCCTCATTCAGTTACAGCTTAAGTCTTAACTCCCATTTCATTCCATTTTTAATGGGGGAAAATCTAGAGTCTTCAAAGCAAAATCTTAACTTTTATACCTGTATCAATCTCTTAATTGCAAAGGGTAGACACCCCGAAAGCAGGAAGGAAACTGAGAATCTTAGATACTATCTGGATTAAAGAAAAGGCACAAACTGATCCAGTGCATTAGCAGAGACCAAGTAACACGAAAAAGAGAAGGGCTTGATTGGAACCCAAATTTACTCCACCTTGTATGGGATAGTGGGTAAGTACACAGAGGTATGGGGGCTTTATACGCAAAGGAAAAAAAGAGAAAAAGACCCTTTTAAAAAATATTGTGGCAAAAATTAACATAAAATTTGCTCTGTTAATTATTCTTAAGTGTGTAGTTTAGTAGTGTTAAGCATATGAGGTCTATCTGGAAAAAGCTGAGCCATTGTTAATATAACAAAAATGGTTTGCATGATATCAGTGTAACCAGGCAACCAAGGAGAGTGGACTGGAATGCTCATGTGTGAACAATGACCACTTCACTGTACTAGTCAGTGGGGGCGGTAGACTCCTGAGTGACCATGTGTACTATGTGGCTGTTGCATTCAAAATAACTAAATGACTACAGCAACAAATCTGCATCAAATTTTGCGTTAAGTTTGAACATTCCTCCATGGAAACTATTCAGATGATTCAGAAGGCCACAGCTGTGGGCAACTGGTGATTGGCAGCTTCATCACGACAACATACCTGCTCATGCTTGTGCAGAGTGTTTTGGCGAAACGTCAAATCACCCAGGTGACTCAGCCCCCCTACAGCCCAGATTTGGTGACTTGTGACTTCTGACTTTTCCCAAAGCTAAAATAACCTTTGAAAGGAAAGAGATTTCAGACCATCGATAGGATTCAAGAAAATATGACGGGACAGCTGGCGGTGATTGGGAGAGCTGTGTGAGGTCCCAAGGTGCCTACTTGGAAGGGGACTGAGGTGTCATTGTCCTGTGTACAACGTTTCTTGTCCCTTGTATCTTCTTCAGTAAGTGCCTCTATTTTTCACATTACACGGCTAAGTCCCTTCCAGGCAGACCTCGGGCACACACCACTGTGGACAGACTCTAGAACCTTTTCTCCTGGCAAGACTGCAACTCTGTGCTCCTTAAATGACCCCCCCTTCTCTCCTCGGGGTAATTTCTATGAAATCAAAACTCCTAATTTCTGCATGTCAAAACTTCACCAATAAAAGGGCAAACCACAAACTGGCAGACAGAACCTATTTCCAGCAAATTATATGCGAAGTGCTTTTACACATGCAAAAGGGAAATGCTCAAGTCGCAAAATTGTCCAAAAAATAAAAAAATTGAAAAGACCATTCGTAAAAGAAAAAGCACCAGTGAACTTATAAAATAATATTTACCCTCACTGGTAATCAAAGACTCGTGCACTAAAATACCACTTTTGCTTCTGAGGTTGGCAAACTCATTTCCAGCGATGGTGCTCAGTGCCCAGTTGCTCTCAGGGAGACGGGCGGGCTCCTACCTGCTGTGGACACGCACGCAGCGCACCTGCTAGCGTTTTGTTTGGCTGCCTATTCAAAACCCTAAAATATTCATAACCTTTCACCCACTAGTGCCACTTTTAACATCCTGTCCTTAGAGAGAGATGTGCCCAAAGATTTATTTACAAGAACATGTTTCGCATCATTACTTATTAAAAAAAATATGTATAAGCAATCCAAATACCTAACAGTAGACCACTGGCCACAGAAAGTATAACACAGTCCAATGACAGGATAGAGTGGCGGCTTTCTTGAAGAATTCTTAGGGAGAGGCTTATGATAAGTGGGAAAAAAAAGAACATAAAAGAAAACTGTATGTGTGAACATGCACAAAGGGAAAATAGAAAGAAATATACCAATGGTGGCTAGCTATGGGTGGTGGGAAATTTGAAATTTTCTAAATCAAAATATTAAATATTTTCAGGAATAAGCATGTAATTTTCAGCAATAAATGTGCATTGCTTTTAAAATCAGGAGAAAAGCCTTAAAAAGGAACTTTTATAAAATACTATGCATAACCTATGCAAACCTTTTAAAACATCTGAAGTTCCACGCCCTGTTCGACTACTTAATCTGACTTAGTATTTGTAAAATTGGGCCTGGGGATCAACATACACCTGTGTGAAAATTTGGAATTTTGTTCCCGAAAGTTGTAATGCTGGTTTTTATGGCTGTTTTATTTTTAAATGAAACTGAACAAACTGTCAGAATTTTATCATGGAAGTTCAGATATTTTCCCTAGGTACTTAGACTGTCCTATGGAGTTAAATGGGTTAACCTGGTTTTGATACCTGTAGTTTTAGGTAGCTGAAATATGGCATTTCAGGAACAGGATAGGTTAAATACTTCTCTAAGGTGCTGTGCTCACCTAAATACCATCTATAGTTTTGATACTCTGGGACAACATTCATATGTTTGAAAAAATTCCTCTCATAAAATTGAATTTTTTAACTGTCATTTTACAAATATTTAAAAACTTGATGTTCTCATGAAGAATTTCATAGACATCTGTTACCTGGGATGAAAAGCATCATGAAAGAACGGTCTTATTTATGTTCATTTTTTTTCACCACTGTGTTTACATTAATATATTTTTTTTGTCAACCTACCTGAGTGACTGGCAGCCCCTTAAAATACAAGGAACTGAATGAAAGTTGCAAGGGCCTAATTCAAGGTCATGTCCACTGAGCAAGGTACCGCATATAGAGCAGAAAATTCAAGAACCCCAGGCCCCTGGATGGGGATGAGCTATTGAGAGAGGGAGAGGGCGTGGATGCTGGGGTCCCTCCCCCAGTGTTGCCTGCTCCCTGACGTGGGAGAACCCTGCCAGGTTCCAGCTTGGCCCAAGGAGGCTGGCAGAAAATCCGATCTGACCTGACATGTGATTGGTACCGAGCCTCGGCCAAGAATGTGCTCTGCTGGGCAGGGCATTCATCACTCGTACCATTACACACGAACATTCGAGGACCTTCCATGCCAGGAAGAATTAAATGAGCAGACAAACCCCTCATGTATCCATCCATACCCAAGTTTTGGAAGCAAAGAGCAGCTTAAGAACCTAACGAATCTGCTTTAAATATGCAGATTAGTTGGGAACTGATGTAGGTGCCAGTCCTCTGCAAGCCCAGAGGAATCCAACGGTCCATTCATTCGAGGGCCCAAGAAAATGAAGCCGAAAGGTCCTTTCTAGGGAAGCGACTAAAAATCATCTGATATAAACATACGTTTCCAATTCTTCATAAATGAAGTGTTTTTCCCTTCTCCTATAGCTTCAGAGAAAGAGATTGCTTAAACATATTTTCTTATATTCCATCCTGTTTACTGAGAATGATGCTAAACATTTGTATGTCTTTACTTTTAATCACAAACTTGTGTTATTCTTTTTTCGGAAACTTTTTATTTTATTTTATTTATTTATTTTTAGACAGAAGGGAATGGAGGGAGAAAGAGATGGGGAGAAGCATCAATGTGTGGTTGCATCTCATGTGGCCCCCCTGGGGACCTGGCCCACAACCCCGGTATGTGCCCTGACTGGGAATCGAACTGACGACCCTTTGGTTCTCAGTCCGCGCTCAATCCACTGAGCTATACCAGGCAGGGCAAAAACTTGTGTTATTCTTTAGTGCTACCAGAGGGGCACAAATATATGTCTCCTTTTTCTCCTCAACTTCCCTCCTTCTGTCTCCTCTCCTCTCCATCGATAATCACAGAAAATTCAGAACGGCGTCCTGGCCAAACTGAGTTTCATCCTATCGTCTCTGTTTCAGATTCTCTTCCATTCCCGCTGCCCTACACCTGAGCTTAAAACAGAAATTCTCTGGCTGCAGGCCAATGAGATGAGCACTAAAACAAATACCGGCAAATCCATTTTATATACATAAGAAGTCCTCGCTCCTGAACTTCGTTTTACTAGGAGATGTACGCTAGGAGTTGAGGGAGTTCATCGTTCAAATTGCGCAGGACAGAATTGAGTTTCATAGCGACTGTCGGCTTCTAAAGTGCCCGGAGAACCCTTCGCTCAAGAGCACCTCGCATCTCTCCTGCTGCTGTGGGGCTGTGGTTCCTTCCATCTTCAATCCCTCCGGCCCCGGTGCACTAAAGTTTGTTTACCGTCTCCCCGTCCTCTCTTCGCTCTCAACTTCGAGTTATCTCCTCTTATCTGGAAAGATCCTCTAACGCACGGACTCGTGCTGTGTGAAAGCAATGTGCTTTTGAGGACTGTAGTGCCCAGGACAGAGTGAATATTTTTGGTGTGTCCCTTTCAAAGTCACCCACTCTTGAGCTGCTAATTTTAGCACTCTCCTTGAGTTTCATAAGAGGTTTTTTTCTAAGTTGTTAGTTTGCAGGTGTAATACATTAAAATACTTTTGGAGAGAGGCAAAGTAGTTACAGAACAGTACTTCTGGGTTTTTCTACGTTCTTTCTTGGATTTGGACAAAATTCAGTGAAAGAAATTCCCACTTTACAAAATCGACTTTGCCAGCAGGAATAATTCCTGACCATCTGAAGGAACAGGGCTCCTGGTATTTCTTCTACGGATTTCTTCTGGTTTTCCTCTATTCTCTTCTTACTAACTGTAGTTAAATAGGAAGGACAGAATGTGTGTGTGTGTGCGCGCGTGTGTTGGTGGGGGGGGAGAGGGGAGCGCTGTTGGGGGAACAGGAGGGCGGAGGGTAGGGAAGGGAAAGAAGGAGGGATCCTGCCTTGCTGTGGTTTCTGCTTTGCTCAGCCAACTTCAGAGAATGACTGCAATACCAGTTCTAAAGGAACAGCTTATGACTCTTATTTGCACCTCCCCTCTACGCCTCCCCCACCAGTGGGTTTCCTATGCGAACTTCAGATGCCTGGTACCCTTGATAGAACTGCTGGTGTTACTCTGGCTTAATCGCTTTATCGGGCAGCAAGATTTTGCTCTTCTATGAGACAAGCAGCTAACCCTGAGGTCCTGGCCAGACTTAGCAGACTGCTGCTCAGTCTCCCGAGACCTCACTGACAGCTCGTCTGGGTTTCATCAGCTCACTGGGGCCGCGTTTCACCGGGCCCCTGTGCCAGGGCCTCCCCAGCGTCAACAACAAGTGTCGCACCTACCGCAGGCACAGCCCTCAAGTTTCATCACAGTGATGCTAAAAAATATTCTCCAGCTTCAGCAATGACCTAGTTCATTCGAGGGCAGGGAAAAATGCTCTTCTTCCAGAACTTCCCTGGACACGGAATCTTCCCTCTTAGGAACATAGGAGCTTTCCTGGAAACAAACCCAGCGGTGCTTTGACCCTTTCGTGGAAAAGACCCTGAGCCCTGTAGGCCCTCTGACTCCCCAGGCCCAGGAGCAGGGACACCCAATCAGTGCCTCCCACGCAGCCCGGGGAGCTCACGGCCGAGCCAGCTCTCCTATCACGTTTCTGGGACAGAAAGTATTAAAAAGTAAGTATTCAGACTTTGGTTTTTGCATAAGGAATAGTAGTGCTTTCAATATGTACTTGTTTGCATTTTCTATGACAGGGAACAAAGCAGATTGTGCCCGGAGGAAATAGAAGGAGAGGGAACAAGTCAAGGCTCTGGGGCATGTTAGGGTACAGAGGGGTTTAAAGTAGCCAGATGCTCATTTTCAGTTGGGGCCCTTTGGGGGAAAACATTATTATTTTTATGTCTGCTTCTTTGGGCTTAACAGTAATTTTAAAAGGTTCTTTCACATCATGGCTATTCTCAACAATTAGAAAAACAAACAACACAGGAAGACTTGAAGGAGTGATTTGTACTGGCTTTACAAAGTACCTCAAAAAACAGAGGCAACTATCCAGGTAACTCAGGCCCCAGATACCTTTGCCTGAAATATTTGAGCTTTATGATCACATGTTGCTCCTTTTGCTCGGGTTATCGTGATGATTGAAAACCCCCACTCTCTGAGTGGACGCAGCGGTCTCCTGACTGACCACAGGAATCACGTTACTGAAAAGCTATCGGGTGTTTCAAGATGGCTGCTGTAAACATTCATTGAGGCATTAAAATAGATCCTCTTTCCTTTCCTTTTCTTTCTTTCTTTCTTTTTTTTTTATTGTGGTAAGAATACTTAGCATGAGATCTACCCTCTTAACACATTTTTAAGTGTGCCATGCGGTATTGTTAACCAGAGGCATGACGTTGTTTTCGAGTTCTTACCTGGATTTTAAAAAAATTTAACACAAAAAGTTAACCAAAAAAATTCACTGATTAAATGGCACCACCGTCGTGTTACATTTTGATGAACACAGGCAGACTTGAAAGGCCCTGATGAAGGGTGTCAGTTACAGAGCTCAGGCGATCATGTAAAAATAGATAAAAGCAAGAATAGCATTTAGAGCCACTCTTGCTCTCATTATTTCCTTCCACAGCCTTTTCCTGGAATAAAGGCAGGCTTCATTGTTTTTTTTTTTTTCCAAAGATTAATTAACCGGGAATGGTTAGAGACATTTTATAACAGCATCCCAGCTAGGAGTAAATTGAATGAGTTTCTTTGCTGTGAGGCTTCTGAACTGAAACCCAGGATGTTATAGGCTCCTTCTGAATTGACAGATGGACAAATTCTGTATTAAAAGCCGCTAATGGTCAATAAACACATTCTGATCTTGGAAATCCAGATTTAAACTAAATTAAATGTGTTTTAGCTCTCAAATGACATTGCCCTTTTGAAATTTTTGCAAAACATCTGATCACAGTTTGGGGAAGATTTTTAGGTACGGCTGAATGCCTAGTTTCATCATCTGCAAAGATCACTCCCTTCCCTTCCCTCCATACTCCCCCACACCTTTAATTCATTTCTAACAGCCTCATGCACACTTACTGGTAGGTTTCAGCCCTTGCAGGGAGGAGGCCAGAGTATCCTAGTTGGGGCGGAGGTGGGGAGTAGCCGGTGCCAGCAATTAAGTCTAGGCTCTGGGGTCGGAGTTGGAATCGAGTCCTGCCTCTAGCCCAGTTCTTCAGCCTGTGTCTTCACCTGGAAAAGGAAGTGGACAACACCCACATTGACAGGGCTGGGGGGGGGTCGGATGAGTAAACTCCCCTAAACTATCTGTCACGTTGTCGTTTTTCCACACGGTTCTTCCTCTCAGCTAATTATAAACTTCCTCTCCCCTAAAATTTCGGAATGCTTTCATCATATGAACTATTCAGGAGTAGAAACTACACAGTTTTGACACTAGTGTAATGATTAAACAAAAATAACATAGAAAATTAGATTGTTTTTAAGGAAATTCTGTACTTGAAAACAGTATTTGAGAGTGAACTTCAAAAAGAGATGATATTTCAGAATGCATCTACAATAAATAAGAAAAAGTATTTTTGTCTGAAGATGGTGGATGATGTATTTGGTATCTAAAAAAGAGGTAGAGATTTATCAATGTCACCTGGAAATGCTTTCTAGTATGTCACAGTACCATATTTAAATGAGTTTCCATGAGTCTATAGGAAGAGAAGGTTAAGGAAATTCTCTGCATACAAGATGATGCCTGTGGTTGTTATGAAAGCTCAGGCACCAGCCAAGCCTTTCCTCAAAGACTACAGTGGATCCCTGCCTGGCTCCCTTTGTGCTTAGACACAGGCATGTGTAAATTCTTGGCTACGGTTACTGACAGGTTCACAAGGGACCCTGTTATTCGGGGTTGAATTCTGCCAAAAAAAGAAATCTGGAAATTCAGAAGTGTAAAAAAACTGGGGAGAAAGCGATCATGTCCTCTTAGAGTTGGCAAAAATGAAAGAGTAAATGCCCAGCTTACATGATGGAGAAGAGCATTTAAACATGTTTAGAGCCACCACTAAGGTTTCTGCCAACACACCCCCATCTGGGACGGCCTAGGATGACCTGGAGACTTTGGACATCAGGTCAGAAAGATGGACACAGGTTGAAGAGATAGTTCCAGATCATTCCCTTCTGAATATAGCACCCTACTCCTTCCAGGGCCACGTCCTCCAGGGCTGCTGCCAGCATGACCAGGGTCACTCAACCCACCTTGATCTTCACTTGGTCTTCAGTCCTGCTCTTAGATAACCAGGCTCATTCACTCCTCAGTCAGTAGTTTAACACTGTCCGCTAGTCCAGTGGTTCTCCAGCTTGAAAGTGCAGCCGACTCTAGGGAGCTGCTTAAAGCACTGGACCCCTCCCACGGAGCTTCTGACTCAGAAGGTCCCAAGAATTTGCATTTCTGACGAGTTCCCATGTGATGCGGATGGTGTGGTCCAGGGACCACACTCCTGAGTACCACTGTTTTAACCATTTCTTTGGCCTGTGCTTCCTGAAGAAAACCTACTTACGCCTGTTCTTTCCGATCACCAAGCTGCCCACTTCTCAGAGTTGCAGAGGCCCAGCCATACCGTGCTAGAGCTGTGGAGAAGATAAACCCATTGGGGCTTCTGCGGGCAAGCAGCGTACAATGGGGCGCGCCTGTGGGGAGTCCTGAGTGTGGGGAGGAGATGCTGAAGGGGGCTGTCCGTCTTCTGGGCGGGGGCTGGTTTTTATCCAGCTGAAGCTCTCAGGGCAGGCTTCAAGGGTGAGCTAGCACTTGAGCTGGGGTTTGAAAACTTGTGGGATTTGAACATACAGAGATGGAAGGTGGTCTTTCTGTAGAAAGGAAAAAACAAAAACCCCGAAACATGGTGGGCAGAAAGGGATAGGATGCGAATGGAAATCAGAAATTCATTTGGTTAGGCTAGGTTTTCTACGGTGGTCCTCAGAACTTCTTTGGAGAAGCATTCTTTGATTAAGCCATCTAATCTTAAATTCTTTACTTCCATCTATAAATTGGTGAAGGCATGTCCAACGTAGAGGTCTGGAACGGAGGGCCAGTGGAAGGGATTGCAGGCAGCACAGGACAGGAGAAGGTATGGATTCTTTAGTGTGCTTTCTAGCAGTAATGATTAAAACTCAGCTCAAACTAGCTTAAAGGTTAGTGAGGATTTATTGCTCACACAACTGAAAAGTCCAGGAGTTTGGTTACTACCCTCGCTCTGGTTCTCTGCATTTCTGGAGACTCCTTTGCCCTTCTCTGGGCTTTGGTTTTAACCTCAGGCTGGCTTTCTCGGTCTCAAATGGTTATCACCTTCCCTGGGGTCTGCATGCCTTCAGTTCCAAGTGTAGAGGACAGAGTGGAAGACCTAAGCTTTGCACTGATTGGATCGCCCCTGAACTATTTTCTGGAGAGAGCCATGTGCTGATTGGCTCAGACCTACTCATAAACCAATCACCAAGCAAGAGTACTTGATTAGTTTAGACCAGTCAGCACCTGCAAAGCAGGAAGGGCAAGGACCAGCCCGCCCATCACCAGGTTGGAGCAGTGGGAGAAGCTGGAACAGAGTTAGCAGGACAAGTGAAATGGCCTCTTTAGGTGGCTTGCGACATTTTGGAGCATGGCCTCTAAAGTCATACCGTCTCAACCCTTCGTGATCAGGTTAACCACGGCAGCTTCATGCTGTGAAGATTTGGGATGGGCCCCTTGTGAACCCCAGCCCAGATGTGTAAACATGGTCCTGCCTTGAAGGGAACGAAGCCTCAGATGCAGGGCTCCCTTCCTCCCCATGTCCTTACCATTGGCTGTGGCACTCCTTTTCTCTAAGGCGCACTTACTAAAGAAACTTAGATAAAGAATGATTTTTAAAAAATCAGAAAACAAGGCAAACGGAGGCAAAAATAAAAGGTTTTCTTATAAGAGCTCCAACTGTCTGGGTGGGAGAAGGGCGGTAGAAGGTAAGCCGGCTCGCTCTTGCCTGCTATAGGGCAGGGCGGGGGGGCAGAGGAGAACGGGACCTTTCCCAGGCCCTCTCCTCTATAGGCCAGCCTAAAATCCCATAGGGAAATGCCTCACCTCTTGGCCCCATTGAATGTGAACACTCTCCAAAGGAGTGGCTCTGTTTTTTGCTGGGGGCCGGGGGTAGGAGGGTGGGGGGGAAGGGGGGAGGGGAGGGGTGAGGAGGGAGCAGGAAGACCCAGGGAGCCTGGGACAATGTGGAAGACAGACAAGTGAGGAGGATCCAGAGATGGTTGGTGATGCCCTTGAGGACACAGGCCTACGTTGGACACAACACCCAGTCCACTACGTTCAACCTCATACCACAGTGATATTTACCGGTAAATTCACACAAGCTGGTCTCATTCACAATGCTGCCGAGACATGCATGTGTCTAGCCTCTTGGTCTTTCCTCTCTTGCCTGCCTTTCCCCCGAGAGAGGATAAGGATGCAAGACAGGCAGAGGAATGTGTCCTGTGCACACAGTAAAGTTGAAAATCAGAATCGAGACTCATGGACTTAGCTCCTAACAAGCTGTGTGTATACATAGGCATATTAGAATATTATTTTTTGCTTATACTAGTGAGAGCATATTCTACACTCTCTTCTATACTTTGTTCATTTCACCTATCAATTTATCTTGGAGATTATTCCATATCAGTGCATATAGAAATGCTTTATTATTATTATTATCATTTTTAATCCTCACCCAATGATATGTTTATTGATTTTTAGAGAGAGAGGAATGGGGGGAGGGGGGAGAGAGAGATAGAGAGAGACACGCACACATCGATGTGAGAGAGAAACATCGATCTGGTGACCCCCACCCCGTAGGTGCCCTGACCGGGGACTGAACCCACAACCTTTTGGTGTATGGGATGGTGCTCCAATCAACTGAGCCACCTGGCCAGGGCAGCACTGCCTTAGTTTTTAATGCCCAGTACTATTACAAATGAAAAATTTCATCATATAGAGATACTGTAACTAGATTTCTATTATTTTATTTTTTAAACTCCTATTGGTAGACATTTACGTGACTTCCAGTCTTTTGCTTTCATAAGCACTGCTGTCAGGAATATAATAGGTGCTTATTAAATGTTTTCTTCTTTCTCTATTTTAACAACTAACCTTTTTGAGGCATACTTTGCATAGTGGATGAGTGTTCAGTGATGTCTTCAGTAATTTGGTCAAAATGTGCAACTATTGCCATAGATCAGTTTTAGAATATTTTCATCGCCCCAGAAAGATCCCCTGTGTCCATTCATTGTTAATTCATGTTATCTCCACTGCTCCACCTCTGGCAACCACTAATCTACTTTTGGGTCTACAGCCTCTTTGGACATTTTGTGTAAATGGGATCCTATAATCTGCGGTCTCTTGTGCCTGGCTTCTTTCACCGAGCATAGTAATGAGAATGTTTCTGAGGTCTGTCCATGTTGGACCATGTACCCTGGTTTGTTTCTCTTTATTATCCCCTGGTATTCCATTGTAGGGCTAGACTGCATTTGGTCTGTCTATTCACTAGCTGGACACTTAGGTCATTTCCAATGGACACGTAGGTTATTTCCAATTTTTGGTAATTATGAATAGCCCCACTAAGAACATTTGTATGCAAGTCTTTGTGTGGGTATAAGGCTTCATTTCTCTTGGGTAGATACCTAAGAGAGAAATTTCTGGTTTTTTTAAATGTATGTTTAACTTTTTAAGAAACTGCCAAACTGTTTCCCAAGTGTCCGTACCATTTGACATTCCCACCAGCCCTGTTGGAGGATTGTTTTTTTCCACATCCTCACCCACATTTGGAGATTTTATTACAGCCAGCCTAGTGGGCGTGAAATGCTCTCTATTGTGGTTTCATTTGCATGTCCATAATGACTAATGATGTTGAGCATCTTTATAAGGGTTTCTTTTCTTGCCTCTATTTCTCACACACAGCCCTAAAATCATACCCAAGAGAGAGCACCATGCTTGAGCTCCGGTACCGGAACTCTTCCCCTAGTCTTGGCACTTGCAGGCAGCAGGGAATTAGGTTTGTTATATCAACCCATTAAAGTTACCTTAAGCTTCCAAGTCACTGTCTCTGACATACTTGGTAGTTTAGCTGTGAGGATTAAATGCCACAATGTCTATGAAGTGGGGGCTGCCACAGAAACGGAACCCAAAACACATTAGCTGTCTCTCTCTGCCTGGTCTGCCGCCTTCCTTCCCACCCCCCCAAAATGTCCCAGCTCATCTCGGGAGGGTACTTCTTCCCTAACTAATAGGGGACTGGTATTAAGTGGCAGTGGGTGTGGTGCCCAAATCTATAGTAACTCACATGGCAAATCTGGAACCCAAATGCCACTGGATTAGGCTGGGTAATCAGAACTAATCCCTCTTGTCCCCAGCGAGAAGGCGCTCAGACAGCTGCTGATGCAGAAGAGCTGGTTACTGTCACCTGCGTGTAGCCGAGCGCTCTTCCCTACCCCTTCAGCCGACAGCAGCCACGCCACCTGCTATCTGCGTGGGGGCAGATTAGCCAAAATAAAACCTGGCTTCAGTTGGGAGCTTTAAATGTTCAAAGAATTCTCCTGTAACCTCTTCCCTGTTCTCCGGGTTTTATAATCTTGCTGATGTTAAACTCAATGCCCCGGCTAGCAGCTGATACTTGTATAGTACTTACTATGCCCTTCGGGAGAGCTTTACGCACACTCACTTCATTTTCCTAACAGTCAAATGAAGTTGTTACTGCTCCTTTCTTAGTTTTGCAGATGAGGAAACAGGCAGAGAGAAGAGAAGCTAGTAAGTGGCAGAGCTAAGATTTGAACCCAGGAATCTGGGCCCTGCCTTACTACATCCTTTGGCTATTGTGTTAAGGGTTCTGCCCAATTTAGAGTATCTATCAAAAAGTAATATGTGTACCCTGGCTGGTGTGGCTTGTTGGATTGAGTGCCAGCCTGGGAACCAAAGGGTCACTGGTTTGATTCCCAGTCAGGGTACATGCCTGTGTTATGGGGCCAGGTCCCCAGTAGGGGGTGTGAGAGAGGCAACCACACATTGATGTTTCTCTTCCTCTCTTTCTCCCTCTCTTCCCCTCTCTAAAAATAAATAAAAATCTTAAAAAAAAAAGACTATAACTTAAAAAAAAAGTAATATGTGAATACTGTTTTATCCAGCAATTCCATTTCCAGGTAGTTCATCTAAAGAGCCACTTATGTGCCCAAGGAGGCATGCGCCACACTGTCCTCTGAGACACATTTGTCAGTCTGAAAAGCTCCAGCCAAGACGCGTCATCAGCACAAGAACAGATGGGTTAAGTGTGGTATTGCCAGGCCACTCAGCACTGATATCACTGAGCAGTTTTTAAAAAAGGATGCAGCCCTTTACGGGTTGGCTTGGCCTTGGAAGACTGCCAGAACTGACTGTTAAGTAACATAAGCCAATGCATGGCAAGTGTACACAGTTCATGATTATATATGTGAGTGGATAGAAAGACACCCGAAAGGACAGCAAACACCCCTCTTGGGACAGTAATGAGGTGAGGGATAGTGCTTATGGGAGACTTTACCGCTACGTGTTTTTTAAAGAATGTGAATGCATGCATTTAGAATTTGTATAATTAAAGGTAAATTTTTAAAATCCTCACTTGAGGATGTGTTTTATTGATTTTAGAGAGAGGGGAAGGGTGAGGGAGAGAGAGAAACACTGATCAGTTGCCTCCCATAGGTGCCCTGACCAGGGATCAAACCCGTGACCTATGTATGTGCCCTGACTGGGAATTGAACCCACAGCCCTTTGGTGCATGGAACAATGCTCCAACCAACTGAGCACCCCAGACAGGGTAAAGCTTAAAAAAAAAATTTAAAGAAAGCACACAGCTACAAAACAAAACACACAAAACTTGTCATCTTTGCAGTTCACATGTTCTCTCTGCAAGATTGTCTGTGAACCCACCACGGCCCCTTCTCCTAATGTCGGTAATTCAGCATTGGTCGTCCATCTCTAGCGGAGGATGATAAATCTGTCTTCAAGGGTTCTCACCTTCAAAGGAGCCACGAAACATGAAACATGCCTGACTTAACTGTTCTTTCCTTTATAGTCAGCGCCCTGGGCCTCTGGTGACTGAACCAGCTCTGTGAGTCAACTGGTGTGTTCGTCAGAGTTGGAACCTGTGGGACTTCGCTGTCAGGAAGCAGTCACCTGGGGAGGAGTCACAGATGACGCAGGAGGTCCTCAATGTCAACCCAACTCTTGATAGCTCAATTTGTCCTGTCTTCCCGCTCCATCTATAGAGGTGGACTCTGAGAATGGGGACGGAAGGGGTCATATCTTGTAAATTACTGTTACAGAGGGCTGTGATACCACGAGAGATGTTTAGGCATTAACTGGTCAATCACTTTAAAAAGAAATCATCGTGGTAACTCACAGCTGAAAAGGAAATTGAAACAAGTGAAGTCTTTCTTCATAGTCTAGTGATTGCCATCTTGGAAACCATCGACATACATTATTCTAATTTTTTAGAACATTATCATTATCTCCCTCTACAGATGAGGAACCAGCCTTAGTACCTCAACCAGGCACATGGCAGAGCTGGGTGTAGATTTGTCCCTAGCAAGTGACAAAGCCTGGGTTTGGCCCACATTCCTGTGCTGCGTGCTGGTCAGGACAGTTTTTCAGTCCCGAAAGCCTCTTCCCTGCCCCCCGAGTCCCCCTTGTCTGGGCAAGTCTCCTAGGAATGCGGACAGCCCGGGTGTCAGCGCTTTGCCTCAACAGCTGTTCCCAGGAAGGGTCGAAGATCAGCCAGAGAAAGAGCTGAAGTACTGGTTCCCGCTACAGCATGAATGAACCTTGAAAAGATGCTGAGAGACAGAAGCAAGTCACAAAGGGAGCACATGTTATATGATTCTGTCTACATAAAATGTCCAGACTAGTCAGGTCCGCAGAGAAAGAAAGCAGATTAGTGATCGCCCAGGGCCGTGTGTGTGTTGGAGGGGAGGATGGGAAGATGGGGAGGTGAAAGCCAAGGGGCGGAGGGTTCTTTCTGAGGTGACAGGAGTGTTCTAACAGTGTCTGTGGTGACGGCTGCACAACTCTGAATATACTGAAAGCCACTGAATGGCACACTTGGAAGTGGGGAAATTGCATACGAATTATGTCTCTTCAAAGCCGTGAAAAAAGAAGTATTGCAGAGATACCAGCATCATGACTGCCAGTCAACAAGTCCGATGAGCTGGTGTTTCCAACTTGAAGCTGCACTAAAATAATAATAATAATAATAATAATAATAATAATAATAATAATAATGCTAACATTTACTGAGCATGCACTTTTGTGCTGGGCACTGTACTAAGTGCTTTACAGGCAACAATTCACTTAATTTTCACAGCAACCTATGAAGCGCCTACAACTATTAACCCTCCATATTGCCATTGAGGAATCTGAGGCACAGAGAGATTGAGACATGTTTGTTGAGCTACTAAGGGGTGGAGCCGGAGGTGAATGCAGAGAACCTGGCTCTGCGGCTCTGAACCTCCTGTGCTCTGGTGCCATTCAAAGTGGTAAGTGGCAGCGTTAGGACCAACACTTCTGACTCCCGGTCCGCTGCTTTTCTTGGATGGGAAGCCTGCCTTTGTGCCGTGTCCAAATCACTGTGCTACCTGGGGACACAAGATGTGGAAATTGTATTTTCCTCATCTTTGAGGGAATTTACCAGGCCAGCAATAAATGCACAGAATATCTTTATTCTGGGGGATGATTCCAAATCTAAGACTCTCTCTTTGTCTCTCTCTTTTGTTTCCCTCCCTCTCTTTTTTTCCAAAGCTTTATTTTTTATTTTTTTAAAGATTTTATTTATTTATTTTTAGAGAGAGGAGAAGGGAGGGAGACAGAGAGGGAGAGAAACAGCATTGTGTGGTTGTCTCTCACATGGCCATCACTGGGGACGTGGACTGCAACCCAAGCATGTGCCCCGACTGGGAATCGAACTGGGACCCTTTGGTTCCCAGCCTGCGCTCAATCCACTGAGCTACACCAGTCAGGGCTCCAAAGCTTTATTTTATCTATTTGCCTACACTTGTCCCATATTTTTACTGATTCAAGGGCAGTTGACAAGATCATGAATACAACTTACAAGTCTAGTTGTGACATACCTTAAAAAATGTAAAACTGGGGTTAGATTTCATTCTTTCTCTCTTATGCTTATATGTAGCCCTGTAGTTCTTTGTTCAATAACCCAGAGGAATATCAACTTCTTATGTCAAATCCAATGCACAGCTCCGGCTCCCATCACCAGCTCAAACCTCCAAGCTGGGATGAGCGAACGCGCTGGTGTTGACAGAAAGGCTTCCTGCTGCGTGTGCAGCAGTAAGGAGGGGCAGCAGGTCACCGTGCACTTTTCTGGGTGTCTGTGTGTGTTGGACCCAGACTCGGTCTGGCTGAGTCACTGACTCATACAATAGTTCAACAACACTCACCACGTTTCCTTCAAACATTTTCAGTCTGGTGCAAGATGGCTAGCATCAAAATTGTCCCTTTGATTTCTTTTTAGATATTTCCTTCAGCCTAGTTGAGAACAGCTTTTCCAATAGACATTCCAACAACTTCTAGGTAGATACAAATACATGTGAAATCTGGCCTTTCTATACTAAAGAACTCCCATTCCTCAACCACCAAAGGTACTTGTCCCTTATTCTGGGATGGAGCTGTCTGTTTGCCACCTTGCAGATGGACTATCTTTCTCCTCTGGGCAACTCATTTACCATCTGCACTGAGAGGGGCCTCTGATTCTTTTGAAGATAACACATGCTAACCAGGGATCCCCCAGTGGTCCAGTCTCAGTATGTTTGCATGTAAAGTGTCCTATAACTAAAAATAACTGGAAATGCAACTCATAATCACAGAGCAAAATTCCTTAAAACTCTCTTCCTAATCTCTCTGGCTCCCTCTTCCCCACATGCTTCCCCGCAGCACTTCAAACTTCCCTCCTGGCCATGTGCTCTGTCCCACAGCCAAGCGAGTTTTTTCCTTTTTGATGCTAACATACAACTTCTTCAATTTGCAGCTTTTTCTACCCTTTATGTGTGTTAATTAAACCTCAGGTCTAAGCACAAGATTGGTTCCTGCACACACTCTTCCTGATAAAGGGAAGTGTATTCTCCTAAGTTAATTTTTTTTTAAAACCCTTGTATTCAGAGGGCTTGGGGCTTCCACATTGAGGCAGTTTGGGAATGCGTTTCTGTTTTCAAGGACTGAAAACGGAACATCTGGAGATTCAGGAAATGCCGTGGGGACACCAGAAGCTGCAGGGGTGGCCTCAGAGGGCAGGACTGGCGGGCGGTGGCGGGCACAGCGTTCCATGGGAGGCACCCATAGTCTGTGCCTTCACACAGGGCCCTGTGCCCAGAAGGGTCCCAGGGCTTAGTTTAACACTCTGCTATTGCCATCTTAAATATCTTACTCACATTTTCACAAGAAACCCTTCACTTTCATCTCAAACCAAGCCCTGCAAATGACGTAGCCAGCCCAGAGCAGAGGCCAGGTCCTCACATGTGGTTCACCTTCCATCCCGATTCCCTCCTGACTGCTCACTTTCCGCCCATCGGGAGGTTTCAGGGGCTGGTCAAACCTTGACCTGTTGTCCGGGAACTTGTGTCCACCAAGTGGTCTCTTGGGGCATCTGGAACAACCTGGAAGAGTGAGAGAGAAGTGGGAGGTTTGGTTCTGAATGGTTCGGGGGCTGTTACGCCCACGTGGAGAGGGGCTGCCCCTTCTACACCACAGCTGCGGCAGCTCAGGTCCTGCCTCTTTCCCCAAGAGCTCAGCTCAGGCTTCTGCTTGAGGACCCTCAGCCTTCCCGGAGTCACCATCTGCAGCTTCTAAGCGCCTGTCTGCTGCTCATGCTACTTGTATCCTGCTGTGGGGCGGGCTTCCCTTTTCCCCAGCTCTGTGGTGTGTGAGGACCTGACTCTGGACAGAGCAAAATGTTATTTCCAAGCTTGAGGCTCGACAAAGGCAAGATTTGGCACAGTGGGGCCAGCACTGTGCCTGGAAGACGGGGTGGAAGGCGTCCTCTGGGTTCTGAGGGCTGCCCCATAGCCGTGTGAGCTGTGCATGGTACAGCTCTGGGGGCGCCTTGCACACCCAAGGTGTCAGCCTGCACAACCACGAGGGGTGGCTCAGGGCAGCAGCCACTTGAGCTGTGAGAGGGGGAACAAGCGTCGTACAAGCGTCATCAGCCTCACATCACATTCCTCATCTGTGAGATGCGGAGGGGATAAAAGCCACTTAGGGAGTTTAAAGGAGACGGAGTGAAATGACACCCCGGGTGACCAATCCAATGTCATATGTTGACTTGTGTCAATGAATGCATGCTCGTAGAAAGTGCTGGCGGTCACCGCATTCCCAGGGCGCCTGGCTAGTACTCTCAGAGCAGCACTTTCCCGGTTTCAGATTACCTCCCACCTGCAGGTTCCTTGGCATTTAATCAACTCCTCTTCTTGAGAGCAAATTGGCACATGCACCTTTTGAGTCCAATATGAAAAGACTTGGAGGAGAGGAAGAAAGAGAAATGAGAGGAGGTGGCCCCAGCTGTGGCTCATGCCGTTGTCTTCCTTGTCATTCTGGGCTCTGGCTGTCCTGCGATCCTCTAGGACTGGGGGTTCTTAATCAGGGCTGTCCCTCACCCCCACCTGGGGACATTAGCAATGACTGCAGACATTTCTGATTGTCACCACTTGGGGGTGGGGTCGCTACTGGCATCTAGTGGGTTGACGCCAGGGATTTGGCTACACATGGTACAATGCACAGGACAGACCCCACAGCAAAGTGCCTGGCCCCCACGTAGGCAGTGGTGTGCTTGAGAAAGCCTGTCCGAGTGTCACTAGGGAATGGGGTTTCTGACCCCCCTCAAGATAGAAATTAAGGAAGGAAGCAAAACTGATTCAAAAGTAGAGGTTTACTGAAAACAAGGTGGAGGGGTAGAGAAAGGGGGGCGCTTGAAGAATCAAGGGAGCACACACTGAGGAAAGCATGGCTTCCCGGGCAGCTTCCTGAACTGGCTGACAGAGGGCTGGGTTAGTGCGCAGGCGCAGGCGCAGAGGGAGCTCTTTGCTTTCCAGGTTCCCGCCTAGTGCAGGTATCGATGGTGCGGGTGCAGAGCGGAGCCCCCTGGGGAGAGCATGAGGAGCAACGTCTCCAGGAGAGGCTTAGACAAGCTGAAGAGCACTCCCACCCGTTTGAGAGAGATGGAGCCTGGCTCTTGAGGATTTCCGCCCTGCCCCCTGGTGTGAGCGCCAGCCCCTGCCTTGTAGGATCCCAGGGGGCGACACCAGGTGCCTTCTCCGTTTCTCCAACTCCCGGGAAGGCCAGAAAAGACCCAGAACAAATGGTAATGCTGGGGATTTTTATTTTTCAGATTCACGTGGCATGAGAGGATGACAGACTCAGGAGGGCCCCCGAGGCACCCACTTTGTTTCTTATCTACGTTGCTTTCCCAGAAAGTCCCCGAGAAGTCGGACACTGTGCTTCGCTGCATAATATCTGGTAACCGTCACGAGCTCATCACCCTCTGGGGGCTCCCTGCCGATCAGGATTTTTGGCTCACGAAGGCACGGTTAAAACATCACTTGGGAAAATAACCTGGGACGTTTATTCTAAGTAGCCAGCTGAGCAAGTAACTCTTCTGTGATTTTTGTTTTCTCAAGGATTTCTTCGAATCACTTCCTGAACACATTTTAGTGACCCTCATGTCATGTTGTGGTTCTTGGGTAGGCAAGTCACATACGGGTTACTTTTCTAGATAATCCACCCTTAATATCCTGTGGCACATAGGAATGGCAGTGAATAATGTCACTGCGTACAATTCATCCAACTCTTCTTCCATTGTTCCGACCTGGCTAGTTCCGTGTCCCGGCTGCTTGCCTTCTTCCGGTGTGCTAGGGCCGCCCCATGGCGGAAAAGCAGGGGCCTGGGGTTCCCCCTGGACTGGAGAATGAACAACCCACACCTGACCCAGAATGTGTACCCCTAGAGGTGAAAATATTTATTTATAAAAAGAAAACAGAAGTAAGATAATGGGTAGGAAAGTAGAATCTTGTACCTCATGCACTGTTTTCTTCTCTTTCTGGGATGATGGCTCCATTCTTGAAGCCATGGAGGCCCCAGTGGGGTTTCCTGAGGGCAGACAGAAAGCTCTTCTCCCCCAGTCCCTTTCTCTAAGCCCAGAGAGATGTGCCAGCCTGTGCCGTGCTGGTGCTTCCTTAGCTGAAGTCCTGATAAAGTCTGGTCTTCGGTCTGGTTGCTGGAGTACAGAATGTGCCCTCAGCCTCTCTGAGCCCACAGCTGAGCCCCGCCCTCTCCTGGGGTTTGTCTAGAGCAGGGGTATCAAACTCATTTTCACCGGGGACCACATCATCCTCGCGGTTGCCTTCAAAGGGCTGAGATAATTTTAGGACGGTATACATGTAACTACCCCTTAACAGTTAAGGAGCTGAAATTGCATTCAGCCCTTTGAAGGCAACCACGAGGCTGATGTGGCCCCCAGTGAATATGAGTTTGACACCCCTGGTCTGTAGCCATTCAGATAGAGAGACAGGCACAACTCTACTCCCGAGCCTTCAGAGTAGGGCCCCCTCGTCTCCCCAGGAAGCCCCTGTGTTTGGGTGCACGCTAAGCGCGGTTACCAGGCCACACACACTTGCAAAACTTCGGAGGTGGCTCTCGGTCTGTAACCTGCAGCAGGTAGGCTTTAAAAACAACGGTAGGATTTTTCGGGGGAAGGTTCCCAGAAAATGGAGGGAGGGGGAAAAAAACAAAACACCCACAAGGTAGCAGATACCACTTCCCCGTGCAAGTCGCATTTCTGGCTGATCATTCAGATCTGTGCCTCACAAAGGGGAAAAAACCAGTCAGCCGCGAAGAAGCTGGGAGAATCACTGAGCCCGAGCAGTCTGAAACCCTGGCGTCCGGCAGATCACAGAGAATTTTCCAGGCCCAGCTCGTGCATACTTTCTTCAAAAGTCGCATATACACCGCAAAGAGCAATGAGACACTCCCCGAGAGAGAAGGGCTGTAACAAAACGGACTCAGAGGAGGACACAGGCTGATAAGAAGAGGCAGGGATGAATTATGGTCAGCGACCTCCCTGATGGCTTTCCAAGGAAGCTCAGTTTTGGTGGCTTAGTCATTTGTCTGAGAGAGCCTCAGCCTCACAGCTGCTGGAGAGGGACTTGCCCTTGGGTGCTGGCCCGTCTGCTCCGCGCCCCAGGGACCGATAATTTGGGGCCTGCACAGAGAGGAGGCTAAGGGGGACACCCGTAGTTGCCCCCCAGCACATTCATGGTGTTGGCACAGAGGACGTCTAGCTGGGAGACCCCAGATTAGATGAGACGTGGACAGGGAGAGACGGTGGCTCTGAGTGTCCTCAGGTCCCTCCACAGTACAGGTCTCAGGAGAACATGGAGTTCTTCTCTCTGAGTGGTCTCTGAGTTTTGCTCGCTGAAAATCAAGAGACAAGTAAGACAGGAAACACAAGAGTGTTCCTAGGATGGATTGAGAACAGTGTATTTTTCCAAATACCAGGCTTTCCTCCTGCATATAGGGCACATTTTGATAGACAGCTCTTTGGGACACACTGGAAACCTTCCTGCCCCATCACAAGGGGGGAAAAACCCCAAGGTGTGAATGGACTTCCTGGGGGCTTTACCACACTGGCCTATTAGCGTTACTGCTGGTTAATGACCCCCAGGGAAGATGAACCCCTTCTGATGGAGGAAGTAGGGGTCACTTCCTGTGGTGAGCTGAGTCACCTGCCAGCCTGGGAAACCAGTGCCCGGACTCCCTCCTCCCCCGGAAGATGTGGCACTTGCTGGTTCACTTTGTTCTTCTCTCTTTTGCACCAGAACTTACACTCACCCCTAAGGACTGTAGAAGAACAATTTTCAGAAAGATAAAGTAACTCCCACACAAATATGAAATGAACATTTCAAAGATTTATTTTCAACTCTTTGAATAAAAAGGAACCAGAAAGTGTTAAGGCCTGGTCAAAGAACATTTGAGGAATTAGGTATTTATAGACCATTTAAAAAAGGAATGGTAGGTTATGATTGTTGGGTTAGGTCAAACACTGGCTAATGTTCTACAGGGTAATAAACCATGACTTATGGGGTTTGTCTTTTCTGCCGGAATAGAGATTATTTGCAGCTCTATTGGATAAAATCTACAAGCTTACATGTAACTTCACTAACTCTGGGAATTTTAATCAATAGTAATTATTGAATGAAACTGAGCACATTCCCCTAGATAATTCTTAGATGGACCTTTGCCCCCAAATGACATTGAAAGAAGATACTATCCACATTTTTGCCTTATTTCCAAGTTTTAGATAATTTTTCTTAATAGTTCCTCGAGGTTAGAGCGAGCACTTTCCATTTTGTACACGTCATCCCCACCCCAGCCCGGCGCCACGGTAGGGAGAGAACGTGCCCCTGTGATGCTTATTGAAGGATGTGTTCTTATTAATAAGAGGGAGCTTTTCCAGTCCCCCTGCTGACTTACCCATCGGGCTTGTCGCTATTGCTTGTTACCCATTCTTGTTTATAGCTTTATGAGTTTCTTTGGTAAAAATATTTAATGTAATAAGAACATTCTTATTTCTGTACCATCAGGTCAGCCCAAGCCAGAGGTAACTTGGTATAAAAATGGTCGAACCATAGAGGAAGGTGGCATTGTTTCCAGTTATGAATTCTTCGAGAATCAGTATATTCACCTTTTACATCTCTATTGGTAAGTGGATGAGCTCCTGTGGACTGTTTACTAAGAGCCCTGTATCCTGCCATGTGCTGGTTACCAAGAGGTCAGGTCAAAAGATTGGCAGCTATTTGCTTTTTGAGCCCTACTGTTGGCAGGCATCAGCCTAGGTGTCCCCCATTGAATCAGTGAGGATCTGTCTGGTAACTAATCACACTCCCCTATTTGCTGCCATTGATGGAGTTACAACTTTATCTAGAATTTCATTCAAGGTGGTCCAGCTGTTTGCATTCATTAAATGAGATTTTCATTTAATCTTCTCTCTGGAAAATCAAGAAGCATCGCAGGATTTCAGCATTGTCACCCAGTCTTCTTTGTGTAAGAACGGAAGGAAGAAGGGACTGACCATGATCCCACAGCAAATGGGCGATGGTGCTCTTAGCATGGTCCGGAACAGTGGTTTCTAATTCCTTTTTGTTCCCCCAAGAACTGGCTGGATGAGATCGGGAAGCCCCACACGTGAAGTAGAAAAAATGGGAACTGCTCTGCTTGACGTGGGCGGGAGCCCGTGTTCCTGGTCCCCACTGCTACCAAACTGGTCTCGGTGGCCCTATGGGGGACATGGTGTGACAGTGACTGGCAGGCATGGGCGTGAGCCCATAGCCTTGGATCTGAGAATAACAAAGTAAGACTTGGGTCTGATTCTGACTGCCATTTTCTGGCTGTGTGATGTCGGCCAGTTATTTAAACTCTTCAAATCTCAGTTTCTCCATATATCAAATAGAAGGGGGGCCAAGAAAATGAAGTGATTTCATGCTTGTAAAGGACTTGTTGTGTAGTAGTAGTTCAATAAACACCAGCTTTCTTAGCTATCCATGCACCCTTTTGTTTCCGAGTGAGATCAGAGATCATGGTTGAAATGCTTGGCTCAGCGGGTTTATAATATATCTGACCTTATATCCAAGGCATCCATTTACTCACCTAACATTTAATTCTTTAAATAATATTCATCAAGCAGCTACTCTATGGCAGGCACGTTGCTTAATTCTAGGGCTAGAGGTGAACCACATAAACATGGTCCACCCCTCATACAGCCTCAAGTTCACCGTGGAAGACAAGTGGTGGACAAATGGCCTCTTCCCCTCTCATTTCACATTCTGGGGGGCAGCCCACCTGCCACTCGCTCTCCCTTCATCCCCGACTTGGGTTTTCCTGCTTCTTTCTGATTTTGCCAAGGCCTGCCCCTCTCTCCTCTTCACCCCCTTCAACTTAGGATCCACCTCTGTGGTTGACAGGCAGTTTTACAGGAGTTACTCATGGATCTGTCCAGCCTCAGCCCTTTTCCTCCCCTTTCCACACGCCTCCTTTTGGGTGTTGGTCTATTTTTAGGAGCGATGGACAGTTCAGTAGACAATGGGCCTCCTTAGAGGCAGGAACCCTCTCTGTTTTACACTAACGCATTTCCTGGGGCCTAATACAATGCCCGCCACATAAATATATTTGTTCAAAGGATGGTGAGTACACACACACACACACACACACAGAGTTGTTTGTTTAGATCAGCATTGGCAGACTTTTTCTAGAAAAAGCTAGATAGTAAATTTTTTAGGCTAAGGAGGCCCAATGGTCTCTTTTATAACTAATCAGCTATGTCGCTGTAGTGCAGAAGCAGATATAGACAATATACATATTTTTTAAAGCATGGCTGTGTTCTAATAAAACTTTATTTACAGAAACAGGCGGGGGCCAGATTTGGCCAGGGGGGCTATAGTTTGTCACCCCGCACGCCTAGATGGTAAGACCCCTGGGGACCTGTACACTGTACCTCTTTGTTTTCCCTCCTTGCCTTTCAATTTACCTGAGCATTCAATACAGCTGTTCTGATTGGTTAGTTTTAGTCTCACACTAAGATAAAATATTAACTCGCTTTTTAGCCAGAAGAGAAGCTCTTATGGACAGAATGACATTTAAGAATTAAGATTTGCTATTCATGTTATTTGCTGTTTATACAGGCCCAGGAAAGTAGGCAAAACAAATATTTGTAGAGTCTTCAGGGGTTAAGGGGTGGGGGAATGAGAAGGCCACCGGTGAAGCCGCAGCGGCAGGTGGGCAGGTTCAGACCGGAGCGACCTCGACACCGGACACCTGGATGAGAAACTCAGGAAGGGAACTTGTGCTGTGGAAGGGGCGTGGCGCCCTCATTCTCTGCCTTCAAGTCCAGCGGGCCAGTGGTTTACGTAAAATTAGCGATGTAATGTGGCAGAACGCACTCCTTCCAAACTCCTGGCCTGCCATTTTGAAAAGTAGCCCATCTCCTGGGAAAAGCACTCAGACCGGATGCAAGGAAGAATGGTAGGGCACGGTGGTCGCATTTTCTGCTTAGTAGTAAATACACTGGGTACTAAAGATCTTTGAACGTTCTGGCTTTCTACATCAGTAGTTCTGAACTGTAGCTGCTCATTAGCATTGCCTGGGGAGTTTTTAAAACCCACTAATGCTTAGCCTCTACCCTTGCCTAATGCAGTCCAAGCCCTGGTGATTCCAATCTGTTGCCTGGGTTAAAAAAGTGCTTAACATCTAAACATTCAACTGCCAAGTGGTTGAACTTCTACCAGCCTGTTAAATGCTGGTTAGGAGAATGAATGGTGTTTTGTGCAAATGCCTTTCAGAAATTGATTTAATTGTTAGTTATAATATTAGTCTCACATTTTCTTGCCATTATGAATGCACCATAAACCACCAGATTAGCTCACGGTTCCCCAAAGAAAAGTATTTTCCTTTATCTCCCTGGATTTAGTCTTTGGGTCACTAAATCTGCGTTTTTAGGTGCTTGAAAATTGTGTCTGCCTTCCCCAAGGGCATTTTCTGGGTTAACAGTTAATCTGCAGTTTTTCTTGGAGGCCAAGGGCCCTGTTGCCATATTTATGGGCCTCTGATCCTTCCTCCTGATGCCATTCCCATCTCGTGAAAATGTGTGCTGTGCTCGGGACGAATGAGACAGCTTGGAGGAGATTGACTGGTGCTGATGTGACCTTCATGTTTCCACAGGTCAAGTGTGCTTGGCAGGCAAGAGGGATGGAACTCCAAGAAAACATGCCAAGCAAGGGAAACACCAATAATAGCATGTTTTGCAATGAAGCATGAAAAAGATTTTTTTTTTTTTCAAAAGTTGTGGGTTTGGGAGGAAGGGAAGAAAATGCAGGCAGATGTTTTCTACCTCACTGAAAGCAGGCTGTGAGATGAGCGTAAAAATGGGGAATTGTGGTCTCTGGTGAACACAATTTAAAGAAAGGCAGCAAAGCAACAGATAAAAATCAGTCCAGGAACCCACACCTAGAGAGAGACACTCCTCTCCGCAAAGTTCTGCTGTGCTGCAAGGAGCAGAGATGGCAAGTGGGGCAGGAGGGAGGGGAAGAGAGGGCCGGCAGATGAGTCAGGAACACCAGCATTAGAGGGAGGGGGCGAAGCTGCTCCCTGGCTCTCTTGTAAGCTTGGCCCTGGCAGCGGCTGAGCCAGGGGCAGGCCCTGCAGAGTCTGGGGGGACAAAGGCCAGGAGAAATGCCCGCCCCTGCAGTGCCGTCAGTCCCTGGCAGGGTACAGGGAGGCTCCTGGAGGCTGAGCAGCCTGAAAGAGAGAGAGGAGATGGAGAGCAGGTGAGGCTGGACCCTGGGGGCCCCGAGTGCCAGAGTTAAGGAATGTGTACCTTCCGCCTGAGAATGATGCCCAGTCTGTGAAGGAGTTTGGGGGCAGCAGAGGGTCACGGATGCGAAAGTTTGCCTTTCTGAGAACATTCCTCTGACTATAGTTTGAGACGGGATTGGAGGGTGAGCCTGCACAAGGACAGCAGGAGGAGGGGTCAAGGTCAAGCATGGGAGACATTAGGTGGTAGAAGACGTTTCCTCCTCCAGCATTTCCCACACACGTGCATTTCCAAACTCTTCTCCCTTCCCTCCTGCTCACGGCCCGGGTGGTGGTCACCTGGAGCTGCTGGCCACCCTCACCAGCACCAGGCCCAGCCCTGCATGCCCACTCTGATCCCTTTGCCTGGATAGGCCCGTCCTGCTCCATTCTGCAGCCCACCTGGAGCACAGGTGCACAGACCCCAGGGCTTCATGGACCAGTCCAAGACTCCCGAAAATGGTTGCTTTTCCCCCAAGTATTAACTGTCTCACTGCTACTACTGCCTCAGAGGAGCCTTCGTGATTTACCTTCTATAAAACAATGGGACACTCATCTCACGTCGTTGTTCTTTACAATGTTCTTATATTTAGTTTCTTTCTGTCTCCCCAGTAGACTGGGCACTCCATGAGGCTGCTATGTCCCCAGTACCTTGAGTGACCAGCGCATAGCATGTGCTCAATAAACACTGGCTGCGTTAAGTTAGTGACTTCTCCGTTAGAATGTCAGCTCCTGGGGGCAGGGACTGGATTTCTGTTATTTTGTATTCCCCACAGCCTCATGTGTTTGGAAATGATAAAATTCTCTAGGTCCTTCCTCAAGGGCCACACTTTTCCTTTTTTTGTGCTCTGCTACATATTAGCTGTGTGGCCTTAAGCAAGTCAATTAACTTCTCTGTGATTCACTTTCTTCCTGAATTTAAAAAAAAATTGTGGTTTCAATGAGATTATTCATGCAAAATGATTGGGAAAGCGTGCACGTTAACCCGGGACCAATGTTAGTTGTCACTGGTTAGTAGTTAATACCATTTCACAGCCTGCTCCCTGCGAGCATTTTGTCCCCCAGAATCTCGGAATGAATCACGCTGCCCTGGCCTGTCACAGCAGTTGTGTTTAGCATCAGAATCGCTGCACAGGAATAGCTTTGGAAACTCGCAGAATCAGTGGAGAATGTTCAAAGACTAGAAGGAAGTGGACGGTTAACAGGACAGTCATAACCCAGACACAAGCAGTGAAGTCATACGTGTTTTGTATCTGAAGCCCTGTTTGTACAGTTTTGGGAAGGTGGAACCTGTGACATCGGGGTGGACAGACAGACCCCAGGAGCCTCTGTTGCATTCCCACAACCGCTCTGGTTTCCAGTGGGTGGGGAGTTGTTCATAAGTACTTACTGTCTGAGCCAGAGACTTTGGGGCCATACACGATCATGCAGGCATCTAAAAACACGAGTTATTGGTGATGAATGAGCCTGGGTGAATGAGTGTAGGTGACCCAGTTAAAAATACCTCCAGTCCTGGAAGAAACACCTCAAGGCACACATCGTGGTAAAGTTAGAACCGTCACCATCAAGTTCACTTACAAAGGACAGGAGATTATTTCCACCATTGAGAGCAAGGCTCTGAAGCCAGGTTGTCTGGATTTAAATCCCAGATGTACCTCTTACACCCTGTATCATCTTGGGCAAGTCACTTAACCTCTCTGTATCTCAGTTTCCTCACCTGCAAAATGGGGACAATGACAGCACTTGCTTTATAGGGATGGTGTGGGGGTTAAGTCAACACATGCAGAGAGCCGAGAATACGCCATTGATACTATTTTTTGCACTTCAAACCTGTTCCTCACACTGAACTGATTAGAAATAGGACAATTTGGAGGTAAGGAAGGTAGCTTCGTTTGGCAAGTATCCCTCTTCACTATTTCCCTCTTAGAAGATAAAATATAATTAACATGTTTGATCAAGGAATCATTGGGTAGAAATAAAGATGACTTAATCTTGCTGTGTCTGGGCTAAGACCGAAAAGGCATTTCATCCAAGATTGGAAAGCATTTTGTGAACTTGGTGTTCCTGTGAGCTTAAGTAGATGTAATAAGTCTTAAGGATGACTGATAGAACTTTCCGGCACCAGAAGGCCTCTGTGTTCCCAGCACAGAGCCCAGGCTGCGTCATTTTTCCTGAATGGACTCAGCAGGTGGCATCCTGGCGACTCCTCAGACCAATCTGGAGCGTTTCTTGAATGAGTCTTGAGGGTCTGACAGGAGACTGTCGTTTAGTTCCCGGGGTGAGAGGTCCGTGCCGGAATCCACACCCCCCTCGTCATCACATTCCAGGTCTGATTCAGTAGGAAGTGTCCCAGAGGCATGAAGGATTCTGGGAGATGCCCTGGGACACTCAGCTTTTCCTGTGTGACCACTCATCTTCTCCTGAGGATGGGACTTGGGTGGTTGCTCCCACCGGCTGCTAATTCTCAGAGCAAATCAATGTTAGTTTGGGGGCAGGTGTCAGAATGATTCAAGGGCCCCTCCCAAAGCCTTGGGAGAACTAGAGAAAGATGAACCGATCGTTGGAAATTAGACACACACTGAATGTCCCTGAAAATGTCACTCCATTGACACCTCCTGGGAACTCAGAGCAGGCCAGTTTGGGGGCTACCTGGGGTTCAGTCTAGGTAATCACTTCATCAGGGTTTGACATTTCTGAGGACTGACAAAGTGAGGAGCCTTGCTGACGTAGGAATCTCAGTGCTGGCACGGTGACCTTTGACTGGCTCCCTCTTGAAAGGTGAGCATCGTAAAGAAGCCACTTGACAAAGGTAGACAGTTAGTTAGGGGCAGGGCTTGGACCAGATCGGGCCTGTGAGTCCTGGGAAGGGCTTTGCTCCAACCCTGGGGGGAGGGGGCAGGGAGCACAGGACCGAGAACAAGGTTTGGCTTAGGAACATGGGTCTTTGTCCTGACCAGCCGGCCCCATTTTCAGTCTGTCGTGCACTTGGCGGAGGACCTTCCAAGAAACTTCCCTCCACCTTTGCACCATTGTCCGGAAGCCTCTCCTGCCCCTACCTCCTTGCTCCATCTTCCCATGGCTCTGTCTCAGAGTTCTCTGTGAACTGCCGGTTATCTTGGACACCATGCCTCCTCACTGCCTGTCTCCAGACTCTATCCCTTTGGGTTGCCTGGCTTACTCACACTCTCTCCAAAATGCAGGCAGCATTCCCATTTTCTGAAAACTGTGAGGTTGGGCCAGTCCCAGCACCTTCAACCCTCAGCGCCTGAGACGTCAGCCCTGTACATGGGTGGGGAGGGCTAATGCTCTGGACCCTCCCAGCACCTTCTGCAGACCACACCTGAGCCCCAGAGGAACCCAGGAATGGGCTCAACCTGTGCTCCTGATCCTGCCTGTATCAGTCAGCTCAAAAACACCACATACTCAGGTGCATAAACAACAGAAATTGGTTTCTCATGGTTCTCAAGGGTGAAAGTCTGAGATCAGGGTACCAGCATGGTGGGGTTCTGGTGAGGACCCTCTCTCAGGCTTGTAGACAACTGTTTTCCTGCAGTATCCTCACGTGGCAGAGAGAGAGAGAGAGAGAGAGAGAGAGAAGGAGAGAGCGAGTTCTGGTATCTATTCTTACAAAGGCCACTAATCCCACTGGGAGGACCCCACCCATATGACCTCACCTAAACCTGATTTCTCCCAAAGTCCCTGTCTCCGAACACCATCACATTGAGGGCTATGGCTTCAACATGTGAATGTTAGGTGAACACAATTCAGTCTGTAGGATTGCCCCAAATATGGAAGGTGCCCAGAGGGAGCTTCCGCTTAAGAATCAAGAGATTTTGAAGCTATCTGTAAGATTCTATGTGGATACTTAAGAGGGCTGGCTTTAAACTCATACTGCATTGGTTCAAGTCTTGGCCCTACTTCTTAATTGGGCATGTTGCTTATCTTCTTTCTGCCTCAGTCCTATATCTATAGATTGGGAATAATAATAGTATCTACCGGTCAGGGTTGGGTGAAGACTGGAATAATCCATGTAAGGTTTTTTTGAACCATGCCTGGCACTCAGCGGGTGCTAAGTAAATGTCAACTCTTTTTACATCGAGGTCTCCTGTTTTGTGGTAGACACAGTTACTCTCGGGCATGAGAATTTGAACGTGGAATCAGGCCCCCTGCCCATTTCAGAGAAGATGGGGCCCAGCAGATTTCTGAATTCAGATTCCAGAGCTGGTGTAGTGTGGCTGCTGCTTCTGTAGGTGCTGAGAAGCCAGGCTCAGGTCAAAGACATGGACTCTACCTGGGTAGGCAGGACAGATGCAAGACTGTATGTGAACCTTGGGGCAATTATTTAAAACAGATCTTGAACCCTTAAGTCATTTCTGAGCCGTCACAGAGCTTAAAGGTGTTAATCAGGCCACATAGCATGCTGCCATAGGGCCTTTGCCCACGCTCTCCCTTCTACTACCTGGGGAATGTTCTTTCCCAGATAGTCCGTAGCTAGTTCTCTTACTTCCTTCCAGTTTCTACTCAAAATCACTTGATCGCCAAGTCCTTCTCCAACCAGCCATTTAAAGTAGCACCACCGAACCCCGACATACCCTTCCCTTCTTAACGTGCCGTTTCTCACACAGCACACAACATTGTGTATATGTATGTATACACACACATATTTAACAGATTTATGTAGGTATAATCGGCATACAACAAACTGCACGCATTTGAAGGGTTCGGTTTGGTTAGGCTGCGACCCAGGTGCACACCCAGGGAACCACCACCGCTAAGACGGCGGACATAAATGTCACCCTCAAAAGATTGTTTCCAGTGCCTCCTGGCAAACCTGCTTTCCTGCCGCTGTCTGCCACCCCCCTCACACAACAGCCGTCCTGCTGCCAGTCACTGGGATGAGTGTCTAGTCTTTTCTAGAATTTATAGAAATGAAATCCGGAGCACGCACTGTTGTGTGTCTGGCTCCTTTCGCTCCACATAACGTTCTCGAGAATCGTCCATGCTGTGTGGTGTGGCACAGTGTTGCTGAGCGGTGTGTCACCGTTTCACCGCTCTGGCCTGCCGGGTTCTGGTACTCCATCTGCTTGGACTGTTTCCAGTCACGATGTGTATTCGTTTGTGTTTTTGTTCATTGTGAGCCTCCCCCTGCTGTGATGTGAGTTCTGTCGAAGCAGAGACTGGTCTGCTCTGTTCCCTGCGGTCTGTCTAGTGCCCAGCTCAGGGCCTGGCTCTCAGCAGGCGTTCACTACAGATGTGTGGGCTGAATTAGTCACACAACACATTTGGTGCTTTCATTACATTCTTCCCCGAGTCTTGCTCTGAGGGAGGGGAGAGAGGTGTTGGGGTTTGGGACATGCTATCCCAAAATATGGCACCTAGCATATTAAATATCTTTGGTTGAAGGAATTCTTTAAAAATGGCAGAAGCGCCCTGGCCACGTGGCTCAATGTGTTGGGCATCATCCTGCAAACCGAAAGGTCACCAGTTCAATTCTTGGTCAGGGAACATGCCTGGGTTATGGGGTCAATACTGGGTTGGGGGTGTACAGGAGGCAACCAATCAGTGTTTCTCTGACACATCAGTATTTCCCTTCCTCCACCCCCTGCTTCCTCTCTCTCTAAATCCTTAAACATGTCTTCGCGTGATGATTTAAAAAAAGGTAGATGCAAGAAGGTTGCTCTGCCCCCCCCTGCTTTCTTCCCTGAAACAGGTCTTAACCTATCCCCAGGGAGGGAAGACATTCTTATCACCAGAGAAGGGGAATTTGGGGCCAGTAAATCTGTACAAACAAACCTTGTTAAGCCAACCCTGCTCTTTCTAGTTACTTCTTCACCATTTACTACCTCTAGCCCAAACTCTGTTGTCTTGTCCATTCTTCACATATTCATCGTTTCTTTGTCTAAAAGATTTAAAAGCTGCCTGCTCTGCTCACTTATTCAGGTCTTCATTTCCTTGGGAAATCTCCCCTGTACATGGACAAATTCAATAAAATGTGTATGCTTTTCTCCCGTTAACCTGTCCGTGTCGATTGAATTTTCAGACCCAGCCAGGGACCCTAAGAGGGCAAAGAGAGCTTCTTCCTTCCCTGCAGGGTCATTCCATGGGCAGCCACCCGAACCTGGGGCAATGACGTGAGTGGCAGCGGTCAGCCTAGTGACACAGTACAGGCTGCACCATCTGAGGGGATTGCAAAGTCAGGAAATACGTTCAACAACCTCCCCCAGGACCTGCAGGGCAGGGCCACACTGTCACCCATAGAGTTCCAGGGAGCCCAGGTTTCCAGTCACTATACCCACCCCCCTTCTATCTTTGTCATCCCCATGCGCCACCCTGCTGCTCCAGCGCGGTGGGGACTTGTCTTTTTGTCAGCCCTGACCAGCCTCCCCCCAGCACGGGGTTGCTTTCCCCCGTCACCAGGGTAGCTCCCTGCTTTCCCGTCACACTGCGAGTTACCACACCTGTCTCCCAGCGGGCACCAGGAGGTGGGAGCAAGGCAGAGGCGGAATGAGATGACCCAGTGAAGATGACAAAGAGGGACACAGCCAGCAGGAGGCTCTGGCGACAGAGCGGCAGGTCCAGAGAAGCAATTAAATTGTGATGGGTTTCTTCCTTGACCCGTCTGCCAGGTGCCTTTGAACAGAGGAGTCCTCGGGTCTGGTTTTGTGCATTCCCCCTGACTGAGTCCAGCAATTAGTGTTAAAAAAAAAAAAGCGAAACCAACTCGAACACCCGCAGAGTCGCATGCGGGGTGAACTGGGAACTCAGCTTAAATGGAGCAGTAAGTCCAGTGACAGCTGATATTTTTTTCTGAGACTTTAACAAAGGGACTTTCTCTCTTCATGGACCTTTGGAGTCCCAGAGCAGGAAGCAACTCGAAGATCTGGCCACTTGAAGTTGATTTAGAACATCAGTAGCAGCGGCAGCCCAGGGGAGCTCGTTAGAATGCCAGACTCCTGGTCCTGGCCCTGACCTGGCCAAGCAGATTCTGTGTTTTAATGAGCTCCCTGGTGACTCATGAGCACATGCATGCAGGGAAAGCCCCGCTCTAAGGATTTTTTCAGAAGAGAAGCAGGTTTGGGTAGGAAAATCAAGTTTGGTTTTGGGCATGCCACATGCTTGACGGATTAGCGCATCAGTCGGACTTCAGACTTCAAACTTGCTTTTACAAAAGAGCTCTGAGTCCTCTGGGCCGGTGCCCGGTGGCACGCTGTTTTCTGTCCCGCTTTCAAGATGCTCTGCCTTTCACAGATGGACCTGCGGTTTAGTCTAGGAGCTTTTCTATTGTTACCATGTCCCTTGAGACTCCTGGAGACAGTCTGGACACTATGCTGACTTGGTGGCCTTCTGGGAGGTGGGGGTGGTGGTGGACAGTGGTTCACCCATCTGCTAACTAAGGCTGATAGAAGTAATGCCAAAGAATGTGTTCCCCTCTGAAGTCAACGCACTCGTTTCTTGCTTGAAGAATGTCTGGTCAACCTACATGGCTCCCACAGGCTCCAAACCTGTCAAAAACCCAGCGCTTTTGTGCCGAAAGAGAGCCAGGAAACTGCTTTCCACAGTCGCGCAGGTGCAGGTCTTTCCCCTGTCCTCACTGCCTGAGTCCCTGCCTCCTCCACCGCATGTGTACAAGAGCTGATGGCCGCTTAGCTCAGTGCTTCGGAGCTCTGCCTGCCCCCTGGAGTCACCCGGGAAGCTTAAACGCCACCCACGGCGAAGCCCTTCACGCCACCGTGCTGCTTAATTGCTTTTTCAGCGGGGCCCCGACACTGGTATATTTCCCTTTTTTAAAGAGACTTCATTTTTAAGAGTAGTTTTAGGGTCTCAACAAAATTGAGCAGAAAGGACAGAGTTTGCGTACAACCCCCTGGCCTGGCCCCCCCACCCCCACAGAAGCTCCCCCACTATCAACGTCGCCCACCAGAGTGGGACATTTGTTACGATCGGTGAGCCTCTGCTGACACACCATGATCACCCGAAGTCCTCGGTGGGTACCAGGGTGCACTGTCGGTGCTGCACCTTCTGTGGGTGCGGGCCAGTGTATCATGCCGCGTATCCGCCAGTCGAGTCTCACGCAGAGCAGTTTCTGCCCTGAAAACCCTCTGGCACCGGTCCTTTTAAAAAGCACATACGTGAGTCTGACGGTCAGCCAGGGCTGAGAGCTACTGATTTTGTGCTTGCTGAGTGCCAGGCCCTGCTTTGAGCATTTCACAGGAATTAATTCTCCGAATTCTCACGTCACCTCTGGTGTAGGCACTGTTCTATCCTGAACCATTTGGTAGCTTGTCCAGTGTCGCACAGTAGATGGGGAGCATGTGAACTACGTCCCTGAACCACTAGGTCACGCTGGCCTTGCAGTCTGCCTCTCCAAGCTGATCAGAATCGCACTGGGGTCAGGAAGAACAGTCGTCCCCTCCCTGCAGTTGGCTCACTTGCCATGCTCCTGAGCAGAGCTCGTGCCTCCAAGCCCAGAGCACAGAGCCCCATCCTCTGGCCCTCACCTACCAGCCCTGTCTTCTGGGACTGCCCACGCCAGCTCGTTTCTTTGCTGTCCCTTACACAGGACCTGCTGGTTCCAGCTCTGATACATCAGCCCAGGACACCCTCCCTCACTCCCTACCCAGCCAAAGTTTAATCCTTCCCTGCTAGGTTCAAGTTCCAAGCTGCTGGCTTCGTTCCTGAAGATCCAGGCCTCATGGACCTGCCCCCTCCCTGCCAGAACCACTCCCTGCCTCAACTGTGCCTTTTGGGATTCAGTGGGAAAATCAGCAGCTTCCCTAGGGGGAATTTCCTGTGTCCCTAGGCACACCCCCTGCATGCCGGGCTTATACAGTTGGAGGGCCCACAGGACATGTGGGACATTGGGGTATTTCTGCTCAAGCAGAGGCCACAGGCCTCCTTAGCTACCCCGTACAATGTGCAGGTGTGGCGAGTGTCTCCCAGAGAACTTCCATTCCCGCCACCCCGCCCACCCCCGCTAAGGCTGCGCTGACCTGCTTCCCAGTGAACTGGAAAATGAGGCCCAACCCCCACTCTGGGAAGGAGAATCTTCCATGATCCAGGCCCTGCCCACTTCCTGGGGGGGGTGACTGACCATGCCTCCTGATTTGCCTGGGTCAGCCTCAGTGTCCCTGGCGTGGCCGCAGTTTCTACCTGTGGTCTTGATGTAAGAACTGATTGCATCTCTTCTCAGTCTCTAAAGTGCCCCATGTCAACAGTAAATAATGCAGTTGCCCTTTCTTTCAGCTCACCACTCCCCCAGTGAGGTCACCCCAAGATTAGCATCAGCAGGAAGACACCACACCCCAGGCTGCAGGGAGGAAGGGATGCAACAGCATTCCTAGTTCTGGGTCACCAGTCGCAGGGCAGAAGCCAGAACCCCGGTGGGCCTGTCCTGCGGGACCTCGAGCTACTGAAGAGGCGAAGCCTGCTAGCAATGCACAAGAGGCTGGCTTCTCCCTTCCTCCCGCCCTCCCATCTCCTACGTCTGTCTGGTCACATGCAGCAGGAAGCCAGTGGTCCCGGCAGCCGGGAGACCCATGGAGGGGTCAGCCCCTGATATACAGCAGAGCAGGGGAAGGGCACAGCGAGGCTGAGAGGCAGACAGGCCCCAGAGCGGCACAGCTCAAGGCCCCTCGCAGCGCCTCAGATGCAGGGTCACTACATCTGTTTTATTGGCTAAATGCCTGAATAAATTGGCAGATGTATGAGGAATCTTCTCGTCCATTTTGAAATGCATCTAGCTGCTTGTAGAAAATGTGATCCAGAAATTCTGTGTGTTTCTAGCATTAGAATTCTTCCATCTCCGTAAACCAACAAACCTTTGGGGCATGAAAAACGTAAGCCTTTCCTAGTCCTTTGGTTATTCTGAATAATTCAATTAATAAAATTGATAGCAGTAGTTAGGCAGGCAATAAATACACTTGATGTAAGAGAATATTGACCTTCACCTGGTGCTATGGCTGCAGTAAGGACGCGGATGTCATCACGTCGGTATTTATTGAGCTGAGCCCTCGCCCCCCTCCCTGGTGCATGAGAAGGCCAGGCTCAGAGAATTCACAGCCACATGGGGGTGAGGTAGGGAGGGAAGGCGGGGAACTGCAGAGGCCTCTTCACCCCTGCATTCCTGGCTCCACAGTTGAAGACAGCAGACATTCCCTCCCAGATCTTGCTTTCTTCCACTGGAAAGTGGAATACATAATAAAATAGAATAATATCTGAAACCCGGAGAGGATTACAAATCTTACCTCCAGCCAACAGCTTCAGCTTCCTCTCCTGTGAACTCTGTCTTCAGGGAGCCCGGTCACATTGCATGGCTTGAGTCTCCGCAATTTTAATATTGTTGGGAGAGTTTTCTGGGGAGCAGAGAAAGGACCTTCAGGAGACAAAAGGAAGAAGAGCAACGTGAGCTGGGGAATCCACTTTTCAGTCCACACAGGAGTAACTGATTTTATTTGATTTGTGCCAGTGGAATTGTGAATAAATAGATGCATGAAATAATGCACATGAAAACACAACACCCTTGGGGTATTATGATGGCGATCAAAACGTAGGGATTTAAAGGTATATCCAGTCCTGGCTGGTGCAGCTCAGTGGATTGAGTGCAGGTCTGCGAACCAAAAGGTTGCCCATTCAATTCCCAGTCAGGGCACATGCCTGGGTTGCGGGCCAGGTCCCCAGTAGGGGCCTGCGAGACACAACCACACATTGATGTTTCTCTCCCTGTCTTTCTCCTTCCCTTCCCCTCTCTCTAAAAATAAATAAATAAAATATTTTTTTAAAAAATATTTCCATAGGTCTGTTGCTCTGGTCACTAGAGGAAAAAAAGATTCTTTGTCTTCTTTTTGCCTTGTGCTCTGTTCCCCAACCCCTGTCTTCATGTTCTTATTTCATAGGGTTATTAGTCCTGCGGCTGTTTGCCCCGTGCTCTTCATTCTCACCCACATTTATAACCCTCGTTCCCATGGCACGAACCATCCTAAACTGGCAGGGTCCCGAGGAATCTCTAGGATGAGCCCCCTGCCCTCTTCGCTCCCGGCATTGGTGGGACCAGCCTCCTCCTGCCCACAGTTAAGTCAGGTCGGCTCATGTATCCAGCATCGAGTCAGAAAGTCTGGGGGTAGAACCCAGACACGTGTCTTCTTCTTCTTTCTGAATCAGGACATTGAGGGCCAAGGAGATGAAGTCACCTGCCTAAGGGAGCACGTCAATGACTGTGCGGAGCACAGCCGTCAGCCGTCCCTGCCGGTGCCACCTTCCAGAGTCCAACGTCCCTTCTCTGCCAGTTATGCTGTTATCTGTTATGCTGTGAGAGAACGCAGAATGCACTTTGCAGTTTCCCCTGGGGAGGAGCTTTAATGGGTGGTTCTCAAAGTGTGGTCCACAGATACCTAGGGGGTCCCAAAAGCCCTTTCAGAGGGTCCACAAGGTCAATACTGTTGTCTCAAAAGTACCAAAACGTTATCAGCCTCTTTCACATGTACACTGATGATAAAACTGTTGATGTCTCAGCATCAATCCAGGCATGCTATAGTCTGTGGTCCCAAACTATGCCGGCTGTCATCGAATTCTTCAACAGTCACAGTTCAAAACACAGCAAAACGCAGAAAACCTTCCTTAATAATGTTCTTCATGCGTCAAGTAAAAATTGCTGACTATCAAATCTTGACAAGTCAGTAAAAGCCCTTGTCATTGCTGTGTAATGTAATGGGAGGTGTGCTGGCTTTCCTTGAGGTGATGCTCACCCTGAGGAAAAGCACCTGTAGGGTTGTTTACGTTGCAAGCTAAACTAGCCACTTTTTTCACAGAGTGTAACTTTTACTTGCGATAACAATGGACAAATGATGGTTATTCAGCCTTAGGTGTTTGGCAAACATTTTCTCAAAACAAGAACAATGTGGAGTTGCCACTTTAATGAAAACTAAAAGTGTCTGTGTTGCCAATGATAAAAATCCAAGCGTTTTCAGGAGGTTTTTCAAACTTCCAGTTATAAAGTGAACCAGTCTTGGGGATGTAATGTGCAGCATGGTGACTGTGTGTTGTATCTCTGAAAGACGCTAAAAGGGTGGATCTTAAAAGTTCTCCTCACGAGACAAACATGTGTACCCATGTGTGGCAATGGTTGTTAACGACATGTATCGCAGCGATCATTTCACAACCTATGTAAATATCAAATCATTACTTCATGCACCTGAAACTACTGTAATGTTACATGGCAACTATTTCTCGATTTTTTAAAAACCTAAGTTTTCAAGCTGTCATCGCCGTCCTTTTCCCTGTATTTCTGGGGCTCTCATTATGCAAATGTTGTGAGCTTGAAGGTATCCCACGGGTCTCTGAGACTTCTCTGTTGACTTTTCTCCGTTCTTTTTTCTCCCTGTTCCTAAGACCGGATAATTGCGGCTGATCGTCTCCAAGTTCACTGTTTCTTTATTGTCTGTTCAAGTCTGCTGCCAGCCTTCTAGTTAGGTCTTCACTTCAGTTATACTTTCCAACTTTAAAATTTCTATTTGGTTCTTCTTGATAATTCTGATGTCTTTATTGAGACATTGTTCTCATACTTTAATTCTTTAGATCTGTTTTCTTTCAGTTCCTTGAACATACTTAAAATAGCTAATTAAAAATCTTTATCTAGCAAGTTTGGGGACCATTTCTGTTGGCCACTTTTCCCCCCCTGTGCATGCATGGACCACACTATTCTTTCTTTGCATGTCTCATCATTTTCTTGTGAAAACTGGACATTTTAAACAATAGAAGGTAGCAGCTCTGGAAATCAGATCCTCTCCACTTCCCAGGGTTTGGTGGTATTTGTACGTTTAGTGACTTTTCTGAACTAATTCTTTAAAATCAGTGTTCTTTGTTGTTTGTGGCCACTGAAGTCTCTGCCCAGTTGGCTTAGTGGTCAGCTAGTGATTGGACAAAGGTTTCCTTAGATGCCTAGAACCAGTAACTCTCCTAGTTTTTGCTGAGGGCATGTGGGAACATGGTGGGCATGCATGCCTTCAACATGGCCAGGCAGTTGACAGCTCTGTCTTAGCCTTCACTTTCTGCTAGCGCAGAGCCTTAAGACTGGAGGTGAGAACTTCATGTATCTCAGGTCCTTCCTGAACATGCGCACAGCCCTGGACGTGCTCACAGCCTTACACATGTGGATGGTCTTCTAGATTTCCAGAATATGCCAGAGCTTTTCAGTGCCTCCTTGGACACCTCACTGCCTAGATTTCTCTTTTAAGCTTTTTGGTTAGCCTGTTCTTTGTGTTAGTTACCCACTGCCTCAGGCAGCCAAGATGGCGAACAATTGCCTCTGAATTGTTTTCTGACAAACCCGCAGGGAAAATGTTCACATCAGGTGGGCTCTGAGTCAGATCACAGAAAGATGATCTTGTGAGTGGGATCTTTCAGTGAACCTCAAACAGGCCAGGTAATGACGGCTCCTTGGGACTGGGGCTTTGGAATCGCTCCGACTCTATTTGGCCTCTACTTGAATAAATGCTTCTCTCATTGCCTGTGGTTAATTTTCAGAGTTTTGAAAAAGTTGATTCAGACAACTTTTGCCAATGTTCTTGTTGCTTTTACAGAAGAGAAAATTCCCAGAAGTCCTTACTCTGCTATTTTGTTGATGTCCTCGCCTTTCTGCTTCTACCATACAACTTAACACAGAGTTGACTTATATTGTTATGATAAATTGATATTCTTATTATTCACCTAACTGGAAATTTGGAAAATGCGCATCCTTCATCACTAGTTTGTCAGCTTTCCAATACTTCATAATTATTCTTATAAGAGCGGTAGTAATATTAATAAGTGCGATTTTAAAAAATATTGTATAATGAAATGTATTAACATTTGGAAGATCTCATGAACCAAGTTTTTCCAAGTGACCAATACGCGATGTTACAAAATCATGCATGGGTGCAAGCTGCATGTAAAATGTAATACAGACCAGTGGATTTCACATAACAGGCATGAAGAGTCCATTGACGTGGTTTCAAATTCGGCACTGCAACTGATCTTTGAATAGTATCAGAGAAGGTTATTCGCAATCATATGGAAAGACTGTTAAAATATTCTTTCTTTTTCCAACTACATATCTGTGTAAGGCCAGATTTTCCTCAGATACTTCAACCAAAACAATGTATTATATCACATTGAACGCAGAAGCAGATACAAAAATCCATCTGTCTTCTAAGCCAGATAGTAAAGATATATTAAAAAAAGTAAAGTAACACCACTCTTAGGAAATTTTACTTTGTTCTGGAACAATAGAGATATTTTTTATAAAAATATGTTAGTTATTTTAACATGTAATGAGTTTATTTCTGTTATTTTAAATGAATAAATAAATGTTTTCCATTTCCCTCAGGTTTAATATGGTATATATTGGTAGACATAACACCGATAAACAAATACTCTCCGGAGTCCTCAGTTAGTTTTGAGTGTACAAAGGGGCACCGCTGCTAAAAAGTTGGAGGACCTCTGGTTTAGACCGATCCGGGAGGTTCAAGCTCAGAGGCTGCTCCATTCACTTTAGGTCGCATGGAGCCCTTTTCCTTTAACATGGGATGATTACTTTGGAAAGAACCTGGAGTATTCAGACAAGACTTTCACAGCCGCTGGAGAACGCTGCTGCTCCCCCAGCCAGAAGGAAAGAGGAAAGATACGAAGGAGGGAACTCAATTAATTGTTCAGGGAATTCCTTCCTGGCTGGTTTTGCATTCCTGTCAAATCACTGTGGGCCACGCACATCACTCTGCCAGCATCTTGCAAAGATTCTAAACCCCAAGCCTATTCACACCATTTCAGCAGCTACCACTGAAGTCCCTTCTCTGGACTCCCTGGCTCTTCCAATTTGTGTCAGACAACTTAGCACAAAATGACCTACAGGGTTCTCTAAGAAAGTCATGTTATCTCCCCCAGTGGATTTTTAGTCGTTCGGGGCTGGACAGGATGTCTCACACATCTCCTTGACGCTCCCTCAGCTCTTAACACATCAGGTGATAGCACACAATTCGAAATATGTTTGTCCAACACTGAACCTCCTGGGTTGGATGTTTGTGTGCATTTTACACAGGTCAGTCAATAAAGGTCTCAGCATTGCCTCTAAGTCAAAGCCAGACTCCCAGCTCCTGCCTTCTGAATGTGCTTGTTGACTTCTGTGCGGGGCAATACACAGAGTGAGATCAGCGATGTCACAATTACCGTGAAGTCAAACGAGATCAACAAGAGTGCAGATTACAAAGCAAGTGTAACACGCTTTTATTGGGACTGCAGAACCTGGGGAAGGATTCTAGCGGGAAAGGTCAGCAAAGCAGGTCAGGGTCAAGGTTCCAGGGGACGCGTCAATAAAGGGAGGGGCTGTAGGGGCACCGGCTTCAGCAGGGACAGCAGGCTTGGCGTGACCCAGGATCTAGTTCCTTCCCTGCTGGGCCAAAGCTGAACACCTGGCTTGGTTTACATAAGTCAGGATGGCATGTGGACCAGGGTTTCCAGCCAGAGGGGCTCACTGGCTGTGGTTTGGATTTAACAGTCATGTTCAATTGAAGAGGTAATAGCACATTCTTCTTCGTACACACGGTCCTAGTCTATGCTATTATCCTTACAGTCTCCCGGTAAGAAGCAGGCCATCTTAGCGTGGTCTTAGAGAGTAATTGCTTGTGCTGTCCCACTCTGTGAGGTAGAATACTTCAGTTCCTGTGTACAAAGTCTCCCTCCAGAAAAATAATGCCTTTTCAAATTCCCACAGCATCAGCAGGGCTTAAAATAAAAGGAGGGGAGAGACTAGAATATAAAACACTTCCCTATTCCTCTAAGCAGTTCTCAGCATTATCGTTTTGGGGAGAAACTGTGGGAAGTCTTAAGGGAAAATGAGGAGCTTCCCAGGATTCTCCGCAGAATGGGGACAGGTGGAACTCAGCAGCCAGTTGCCTCTGACCACAAACCCCTTTCCAGGGAGACCCCAAATGTCCCTGAGTATGCAGTAAAAGTCACGTCTGTTTCCTGTGTGTGCCCTGAGGTGAGGAATGTCAGCATGCATGTCCAAGTGTGGCGAACTTACCTGTCTGTTCTCTTCATTCTAGCTGTACCCACAATGACACTGCTGTTTACCAGATTTCTGCTAAAAACTGTTTTGGGATGATCTGCTGCTCGGCCTCCATTGAAGTTGAGCGCTCGTCAGAGAACACACAACTCACTCCTGACCCGACAGAGGATGAGGCCACCAGTCGGACCTGTGACCCACAGACTTCTGGGCAGAAAAGCATAAATCAGGTGGATGAGAAAGGACCTCCTTCTAAGGAAGAAGGGAGTCTCTCGTTGGGGGCTTACATGTCAGCTGATTCCTCCTCCTCCAAATTTAACCCTTTACACTCAGTCCAGTCACTGGCCAGCCAGGATATGAACTCATCCAGTTCTGAAAAGCCCCCGGACACTAAAGGAAGAAGGCAAACGGAAGAGGCTTGTGATCCAAATAGCACAGAGGCAACTGCAGATGGGTTGCTCTTTCCTAATTCGAGTAATATTCCCGATAAACAAGATGCATATTGCCCTGGGGCAGTGCAGTCCACATTATCCAAGTTAACGGACAGTGCATTACGCAGTGATGAAGACTTAAAGTTAACGGACAACAGCGATGAAGACTTGCACTCTGGTCCTCAAAACCCCAAAGCACAGAAATACATTAGTGTCAGCCTACCGCTGTCGGAGGCAGCCGCCTCCGTTTACCCAGGGGACAGGGCCACTGTCAATGAACAAATCGGCTCACAGGTTTCCAGCGACGACTCTGACAGTGACTATGAACTTTGCCCAGAGATAACCCTAACCTACACCGAGGAGTTTTCAGATGATGACCTGGAGTATCTGGAATGTTCCGATGTTATGACGGACTACTCTAATGCAGTTTGGCAAAGGAACCTGGAGGGGACTGAGCATGTTTTTTTATTAGAAAGCGATGACGAAGAGATGGAATTCAGCAAGTATGGCCTGGGGGAGCGTGAGCCTGTGCTCAGTGAAATGGGTCGTGGGCCTCAGGTGTCAGATGACACTGGACCGATGGAGGCCTGTGCTGGCTTCTCTGGTGATCACTCACAATCCCGAGAAGTGCGGGTAAGGTGTCGCCAAGCCTCCACCCATGGCCCCCCGTGCCCACAAACAGGGATGACTCTGACTTTGGGATCTCACCAGGAGGGGACGTCTGCGGTGACAGACCAGCGGAGATATAAGCGACCCACTGCTTCTGCTGAAAATGATTATCCAGGAATTCAGGGAGAAACCAGAGACAGCCACCTAGCAGGAGAGGAATTCGCCAGTGACAAGCCACTAACCGTGGATAAAGCAGTGACAGAGAGCGAGGGGAAGCAATTGTCTGGTGAGTTAGAAACATCAGGGATGAACCAGTGTTTGGAGATGGTGGCTGAGGAGAGAGTAGGGGGAGTGGGTTCATGGAGCAAGAGCTGCTCAGAGAAACCTGGCAGGGCGAGGCGACCGGGAATGAAGGGAAAACCCAAGAAGCTGAAGCCCGACCTGAGAGACAGTACCACGGACGGCACCCTCCGCCGCCCCCACCCCACAGAGCCTGCTCAGCACCCATGGACGCAGGGCGAGAGGAAGGAGAGTTCCGGTGCCACAGCAGAAGCTGATTTGAATTCCCAGTTCTGTCTAGAAGGTGCTATTCTAACCCATGCAGAGCAAGAGGCGAAAATGCTGCAAACTCCACCAGGCGCACTGCTCCTGCAAGGGGGCTCGGACTTGGAGGGAGAAGGGGTGCAGGTTAATAACCTCTTTGAAACCAGCTGGGCTCCAGACCAGGGTGCTCATCCTCAGGTAAGATTTCTCTTTTGAACAATTACAAGGTAAAAGGGGTGTGCGTGTGTGTGTGTGTGCATGTGTGTGTCTACCTTCACTTCCCGTTCCCGATTGCTGTACCACAGGACTGCCAGGGCCCTGTGAATGACAGCTGCTGCTGCTAGGAAGGAAATCTGGTTTTGAAAAAAGGCCCAGATAAACCCTAAGCCGTCCTAATTATAGCAAAAGACAGATAGAAGTAAGAGGCACTAATGGGATTCTGGACAGCTGGGGAAAGGAACCCGATAGCTTGTCGGCTACATGTGTTTTATCGGGCAATGCCACTCTTCAGAAGGGTTTTCGGACAAATGTTTTGGGGCTAGCTCTTAAAGCAAAAGCAAAACATTCTTTTTAGTCATTTGGGGGGGCACTTTGAAAATGGTAAGTGTTGGCTTTAATCAGAATTCATAGCATGAATGGAAGGTTTCGGTGTGTCTGAAGGACTCGTAGAATTCGCTTGGTGATGCTGGAGAGAGGAGACTAAGCAGGTTTTGCTGTGCTGGGGGCAGGTTTTGATTGGATGCGTGTTTTGTTTTGTTTAGCCCACAAAGTATAAAAGAGTCTAAGAAAATACTTCCCGGGGAGTATATTTGTTTTACTCTGTTACTGATTTGGGGGTGTATTTTAAAGAGATGGAATTAAATTCCTGGAGATAATTAATGCACAAATGATGTGTTTGATATATGAATTCATTGTGCTTTTAACTTTAAAGGGTTTCAATGGGCTTTGACTTGACGCTGTGTATCGCCAAGGTTCTATTTTGTAAATAAATACATAAGACAGGTTATTTATCAATTGTTTTTACTATATCTTTTGTTCATCCTTCCTCCAACTTTATAGTAGAACCCAGTATTGTTTTTATAGAAGACTAGACATATTCCTGAGAAAATAAAATATTCCCCAATGCATTCAAACTTACAAACTCTCTGTGAAAAAGTCAAAATTTAATACATTGATTTCTAATGGTCCCATCATAAAATCGCCAATCTAAAAATCTCCAGGGCTGAGGCGGCTTTTTCCTGAGCCAACTATTCTGCCCCGCTGGCACTTTACTTTTTGCATGAGAGCTGGGTCTGCCCTCTGCGGCTGTGGAGCACAAGCCACTTTGCCGGGCACGTGCCAATGACCACAGAGCCCAAGATAAGTTTATGGAGGTGGTTCTGTCAGATACTAATGCAAAATTCAGTTACGGTATTAATTTTTGCCTGTCAGTAAGTATAGCATTTCCTTTGCCATTCATAAAGTGCTCTTCCTAACTCAGCAAAGTGCCTTTTTACAGTTGTTACCCATATTCAGCTTTCCATGGGGCAAATTATTAGAGACTGGGGGGAGTGTAAAGTAGCAAAGAAGGAGGGGGTATTGACAGTGTTAGTTTTAGAGCCGCTGCTTTGTCATCCTCAACTTGTGCCCTGAACTGAGTTTTGAGATCAAGGGCCTGGTGACCAGCAGGCTCCCTTGTTTAATGGCAATGCAGCGAAATCCAATGGGCCACCTCTGGGACCCAGGTTGCCTGTCCGGTGCACATTCTTGTCTCAACTGAAGTTCTTATGGGACACTTGCTCACACACTCACACACTCAGGAATGCACACCCAGCTCACCAGCAATTCACTCCAGGTCCGGAGTGTTTGGTGGCATGACTATTATCTCAGAACTGTGAACACAACTTCTTAGAAAGCCTGCATTCTACAGGTAGTAGGTCCCTTTCTCACTTTGCCGTGCTCGGTCAGAGAGCTGACCTCTCACTCAAGGGATGACCAGAAATGTGAATGAAAGTTGTACATTCAAGAACAGTTCTGTGCAGCTTGAAGTTAGAGATATATCTCTGTATCTGTGGCATTTATTTCCCCGTGACTAAAGCAAGAAAATTTTGCCAGGGGGAAAGTAAGGACAGATTCTCTCACCCATGCAAAAACTCACTGTCGAATTGCAGGAGATGTCTGTGTTTCTTAACACACATAGGCTGTAGAGCCAAATCTACAGCGAATGGCTAAATATCCTTGTAAAAGTGGCACAAAAGCATTGCAAGGAGGGGGTGGGGAGTCACTGGGAACTAAATCAAGAAAATACTGTTCAAGAAAATAAAGATCAGTGAATCTTTTCATAACTAAGTCAAAAGGCATTTTAAATATTTATTCTCAGACATTTGAGGCTTGTGAGAACTTAAAATCTTGCAATGATTAACAATCCCTGGCCGGGGGTAATGTTAATAAATTTGCCCACTTCTGACTCTTGCCTTATTCACTTACCTTTAGGTGCCTTTTGTAGAGACAGTGACCCGCAGCTTATCTTTTAGTATTTTCTCTTCATCTGCATATTGCTTTAGCATTCTGGAAAAAACTCCTTATTTCTAATTCTGCATTATAAGCACCAGGCTATATTGTAGAATATCTCCTGCCCGCGCATATGTCTCCAGGTGTACTTACTTACTGTCTTTCTCTCCTGCTTTTACAATGCAAGGCCATCTTGTTCGGATTTATCTTGAAATAGTACTTACCCAGGCTAGTATTGGAAAGCCCCCAATTCTTGTACATTTATAGAAGCTGCCAAAGTTAATCCCAGTTCGGGAGTGGAAAACAGAGAGGGTACGCAAGGTTAACTTGAATCATCTTCAAGGATACACAGCCAATCCTTCACCTTGGTTTTGATCTCCCTTTTCTGATCCAACTCAGAGGCAAGACCTGAGAAGCTGCCCATCTTAAGTTTCCCTGCAGCCACACTGGGGCAAGATCACCCCACTCTTAGGTCAGAAGAGCCGCGCCTGTCCTTTGGTGTAGCTGCGCCGCCCTGCCCCAGAGAGACTTGTGTTTCTCTCTGGGGTCATGAGGTCTCAAGTGTACAGTATGGAAATGTCTTCTTAGGTTCTGATAGTTAAGAACCATTCTGGTCAGAAATAAGCACTAAGCATAGAAGGGGAGCTCCACCATGACAGGGAGTTTGGCCACTATATTTTGGTCACTGATATATCCCAAGTCCTTGGATAGTGCTGGCCGCCTGATAGGCGGTTAATAACTGAGTAACTAGCCAAATGGACCTAGGTTAACTCCAGGTGTAGTCAGGTATGAACTTTTGACGATGGGTCCCAACCACTTCACAGTCTTCATTGGCATAAGTGTGCTCCATGGTTCCCCTCACATACCAGCTTGCCATGGGGAAATTGCTTCTCATTACTCTCTTGGTCCCAAGAATGAGTTGGTTTGCGCTAGAGTGTCCCATACCTTGTACTTGGGTTCCCTTGTGAATGTTGGTGATTCACGTACGACCTTGGCCTCATCAGTAACCATGCTAATGTAGGTCCAAGAAGATCTTACCCCATGCCCTTGGTATTCAAGACCTTCCACAGTATTGCTTCCATCTACCTCTGAGAGGCAAAGCAGGCATACCCCTTGGCTTCCTTACCTGGAAAACAAGGCATTTTCTCAGACATGTGGCGTGTACCCCATCGTCTTGTCCAAAACGCCCTCCCCTGGCTTGTTGCTAGCTCAGCCCTTCTGGTCCTTCAAGGCCCAGGTCCTGCAGGGGCAGTCCTTCAAGTCGCACCTCCCTTGAAGCGCTTTCCTCGTCCCTACCTATGATTTCTCTTTCCAGCAATCCTGGCCACATTCTTTGGATAGTGTAGCAGGCTCCAGGTCTGAGTCTGGCTCCTGCCCTGCTGCTTTCTGACTCTGTGACCCTGGGAAACGATACTTAAGCTCGCTCAGTCCCAGTTTCCTCATCGAAAACAGAAATAATAATAATTAATAATACCTCATAGTGTTGTGAGGACTGAAGTCTTGCATGGAAAATGCTCAGCAGAGTCCCTATTATGCAATTGACATTTAATAAGTATTAGCCTCTTTACTTTATTTACTTTCTTAATACATGCATTCTTTCTCCCTGTATTAAAGACATATTGAGGGCAGGCTGCAAGTGGCTTTACACCTCTTTTTGATTGAAATGTTTATGGGATAATGGTACATGCATACACGCTGTAAGAAAATACAGAGAGCTCACTGTACACTTTGCCCAGGCTCCCCTGGATGGTAACACTGTGCTGAGCTGTGGTATATCTCCAAGATATGGCCAGCGGTGGCATCTGCTGATCTGATTCAGATTCTCCCAGTTTTGCTTGTACTGGTGTTCATGTGCCATAAATCTGTGCAAACATATCACCCATGCAGGTTCGTGTGATAACTGTGGTGCGAAACTTCGGTTTAATCTAAGTTCAGCCTGGTCCCTAGGCAGGCGGTGCAAGAACAGGGATACAGCAGCCTAAAAATTTGCATGGCCAGGTACCTAGTGACAGGCAGGGCACAGAGAAGGTCTCCAGCCAAAATTTTTAAAAAAAGAGAAATATAAGCAGAAAATCTAAACCTTCTTGCAATAGCATTTTTATAGCTGGGACAGCACAGCCTGAGATCTTAGGTTCATTTGCATACTAATATGTATCCCCCAACCCCCAAATTGTAACTGTTAAAACTGACTGCAGGAGGCAGATCAGCCAGCTCCCTGCTGGCCAGTGGGAAGGGCAGAGTTTATAAACGCTCATCTCTCAGCACCTGGCAGCTGCGTTTCTCATCAGCACGGCTCCGTGGCTGACCCAGGGAGTAGTACAGACATTTATTTTGTTTTTAATCCCAAAGCCCAAGCGCCACTCCTGCCAAATGCCTTACTGCCCTGGACCTGTAAGATCACTGACTGTCCTGGTTCACTGCGGTATCGTGTTCAGTTCTGGTTCAATAATCAATGGAGAGTCATTAGCTCCACAGTCTTGCTACTCAGTGTTGTCTGCAGAGAAGCTTGTCAAAATGCAGAATTCCAGGCCCCACCTCAGTCCTGCCGAGTCAGAATCTGCATTTGAACCTGATTCCTGGGAGGTGTGGATGCACACTGGAGTTCCAGAAGCCCTGGTCTAGAGACGAGATCTTTCTCAGGTTAGAAAAGACCCTCAGCTGTGGTCTTAGCCCTGGCTACTCCTGGCACCACCTGTGACTTTAAAACATTCCAGTGCCCGGAGTTCGGCGCCTGGAGATTCTGGCGTAAATTGTTTGGTGGTGTGGCTTGGTCATAGAGGGATTTAAAAGCTCCCAGGTAATGCTCTGTACCTCCAAGATTGAGAATCCTCGCTGTGCTTTAAAATCACCTGTGCTCTTTCCTGAATATACAGATGCCACCCCAGAAGTCCTGATTGAGGTGGTTCTAGGGTGGGCTCAGGCACATGCGCCTTCGAGCCCTCTGCAGTGGAATGCAGGGGTCGGCCTGGGGGCTCCATTTTCCACCCCCACCGAGAGGGGTTGCAGAGAGCCACAGGTTGTCACCTTGTGGAAGTGCTCTCTCGGGGACTTTGGAACCCCTCACCCTGGCTTCCCTCTGTCTTGGCCAAGGAACAAAGCACAAGTTACTTGGTACTGCGTTTCAAACAGAGGCAATGGGTATTCACACATGGGTGCTTTAGTGCAATATATGCGTTCCTGAAATGCCTCCCAGTCTGCAAAATCACACACTTAAAATATCAGGACCCCTGGGGAAAATAGCATTCCCCACAGGTCACTTCATAAACAGGTCATTTTAAAACCAGAGACAAAAGCAAGAAATGTACACAGGAAGCACCCCTGGGACCACCCAGGGCGGTGGCTTAGGTTGGCCAGTGGTTGCCATGGCAGATATTAAAAGTACTCACGATAATTGAGTGGAAATGCTACTGACCTTTAGTCGGAGCAAGCTGGTGGATGCTGAGACCACCAAGACAGAGTGGATCTCCAGGCAGCGGGGCTGCGGGGAAGGTGGGCCTGGGAGAAGCCGCTGCCCTCAGACACACAGGCCTGGAGCGCGCTTCCTAGAAGACGGGTGCGCGGGGGCAGGGTCCGGTTTTAATTGTATTAAACTGCGACTCAAAAGGGTCCCTGCTGCTGGTGCAGAAGCCAAGGTAAAGGCCTTTCCATTTCCTGCTCAAGATTCTATCATTTACTCCAGCTACTCAGGGTCCCTTCGTCTAGGAAACATGGCGTATAAACCAATGCAACATCTGCGTTGCACTGACGTCATTCCCCTATTAACCAGTCTCATAGGGCCATTCCCCTACTGACCAATCGCATAGGGCCATTCCCCTATTGACTGATCTCATAGGGCTAAGGCATTACAGCGCTCGGAGACCCCGCAGAGCCCGAAGTCCTCCTTCTGCTCAGGTGCTTGGAGTCGAAAGTGAGGGCCTGAATTTATCAGCATTGGCATCGCCCACTGCGGGGGATGTTTAAACATACAGATCTCTAAATCTTCCCCCAGACTTGTTGAACCCGTACTTTTAATAGGCCCTCTCGGTGCTTCTCACAGGCAGCAGGATGTGAACCATGGGCTTAGCGAGGCTGAGCCCAGGAGAAGGTACCACCCAAGGCATTCCGTAAGGATCGCAGGATTGGGGAAACAACAGAAGTTTAGGGATTGTCAAGGGTAGCCACTTGGCCCTGAGAGGAAAAAAAGCTCATGATTGGCGTTTTCCTCTGCTTCTTAGTTGGCTTGCTATAAATGTGGCTTGTGCTTCACCTGTCTGGCAACTGAAATAAATACAGATCCTGACTTATTGTAAGTAATCCAAAACAGGTGTGTCATCTCCAGCTGCGTGTTATTTTGAGGAGCTGCAGTGCAGGGGCAGGAATTCAGGTGGCAGCAGGAGAGGGTGGTGAGAGGACCACTTGGCTGCTGGGTGGGTTCCAGTCCCTGGAACAAGCCTCTCGCTACTGCCTTGGGTGGGAGCTGGGGGCCAGAGACAGGACTTACTGGTCTTTCTTTTTGCTCTGACTGCAAATGAACTGGCTCTGCTGAAATGGGATACAAAAATGTGGGACTAACCAACTGCCTATTAAAACACATGATAAAGCTGTGGTCACCAAAACAGTATGGTAGCAGCACCAATGGATAAATAGATAAACAAACTGAGTAGAGACTACAGAATCAGGTCCAAGAATATATTGGATGCGGTTTATGATAGAAATAGGTTCTCAAGTTTGAGAGAAGAAACTAACTCTTCAAAGCTGACAGAGTTATTCATCCATATGAGAAAAATAAAAAAACAAGACCAGTACTTTATAATGATGGATCCCAAATAAACTCCAGAAGATCTCTGAGTTAAAGATAAAAAAAGCAAACTTATAAACTATTGGAGAAAATTGGAAACTATTTTTATTACCCCAAAAGCCATAATTTCTTCTTGGGACCCAAAGAACAACAATAACAGCAAAGAATAAAACAAAGAATAAATTTGATAATTTTGATTACATCAAATCAACAATTCCTATATAGCAAAACATAATGTAAACAAACATAAATCAAAGTGACACACCAGGAGAAATTGGCAGAATATGTGTAATAGAGATTAATTTCCAAATTACATAAAAAAACCAAATAGATAAGAAAAATACTCCCAACAACTGAATTTTTAAAAAGGTAAAGTTAAATAAATATGAAGCTCATAGAACAGGCATGGCAAATGGTTAGTAAACATGGGAGAAGATGTACAAGGGTGATAATATCCAGTTGTCGCAATTATGGAGAAATGGGCACATTGATTACCAGCAAAAATGTAATTTCATGATATCCTTTAAAAATTAAAAAAAAAAGAGAGAGAGAACATTACCCATTTCATAGCAGCTTCGTCTCTCAATATCTACTCTTGAGAAAGGTTGTATAGGGCCCTGAGGAGATGTGTACCGTAATATGTGTTGCAGAATTGTTCATCTAAGGAAACATTTACGTGGACATGGTTAAATAAAGTGAGTCCTGTTCAAATGACAGACACCTGGAGGCATTTTGTAGAGAGTGAGAAAGGCATATCACAGAACGATACATACAACATGAGATCATGCATGCCCCCCACCCAAGCATGTTATTTGCACATACATGTGCCTACATTTTTTAAGTCTGGAAGGAGCCACACCAAAATGATAATGGTGACCAATTTTGGGGAAGGGAAATAAGAATCTTGCATCTGGAGGGGTGATTAGTGATGTGATGTTTTTAAAGGAAATTATTCGATTATTACCTGTATAATTTAAAAAACTATTTTTTTTAAAAAAGGAAAACAAACGGGGGCCTAGGAGTCGAGTTTAGTCCTGGGTCTGCCACGAACCAGCTGTACGCCCTGGAGTCATTTCTCATCCTCCTTGGGCCTCCACCCCGCGTGAGACAGGCCGAATTTAAAGTAACATTCTGGAACTCAGGAAGCCTCAGAGAGTAGGGACAGTCATGGACTCCACAGCTGATCCACGCTAGAACTTCATGATCTGCCTACAGTGTCTCCGCGTCCCCAGATTCACTGGTGTTCAGAGGCGCTCCTGGCCCGAGAATGCCTGTGATGTGGCTGGAGTGCAGGAGAAAGCCTTCTGGGAAGGTCATGCCCAGAATGGACCTTCTGACTGCAGCGCAAAGAGGCTGAGGTGGTGCAGACGAAGCTGGGAACGAACCCCTGCGCAGCCTCTAGGGCAGGGCTTCTCAAACTCGACACTGCTGACCTTGGGGGCAGGTTAATTCTGTGCTATGGGCAACTGTCCTGTGCACTGTGGGGTGTTTAGTAGCTCCCCAGCCAGCAGCAAGCTCCGCTCCTCATCCCCACCCCAGCTGGCAACCAGGGCTGCCTCCAGATGTTGCCGGTGTCCCCTGGACTAGCTGTGGCTAAATTCTGTCTCCAACCAGCTCTGTCCCGTAGAAATTTTATGTAAGCCACACAAGTAATTTTGTAAATGTTCACAAGTTATGCAACCATCACTATTTAATTCCAGAATATTTTTATTGTCCTCCAAAGAAACCTCATACTCATTGTCACTTGCTCTTCTCCTCTCCTCCTGTCTCCTGGCAAACCCTAATTTCTGTCTCTTTAGATTTGCTTATTCTGGACATTTCCTATCAGTGGAATCATACAATATGTGGCTTTTGTGTGTCTGCTTTTGTCCCCTTAACGTAATATCTTCAAGGGTCATCCATGTTGGAGCATTTATCAGTTCTTCATTCCTTTTTATGGCTGGATGATATTACACTGTATGGAAATACCACATCTATTTTTTTAAAGACTTTATTTATTTATTTTTAGAGAGAGGGGAAGGGAGCAAGAGAAATGTCAATGTGTGGTTGCCTCTTGTGCACCCCCAGCTGGGGACCTGGCCCGCAATCCAGGCATGTGCCCTGACTGGAAATCGAACCAGTGACCCTTTGGTTCATAGGCCGGCACTCAATTCACTGAGCCACACCAGCCGGGGCAACCACATTTACTTTTATCCGTTCATCAGTTGGTAGGCACTTGGGCTGTTTCCACTGTAGCTTTTATGGATAATGTACATGAACATTCACGTACGAGTTTTTGTGTGGACACATGTTTTCAGTTTCCTGACACCTAGGAGTGGAATTGCTGGGTGCTCTGTGTCTAGCCTTTTGAGGAGCCATCAGCCCGTTTTACAGAGCAGCTGCACCATTTCACACTCCCGCCGGCGGTGTAGGAGGGTAAGCCAGGAATGTCATTTTAATTTTTTTGGAAGCCACATTTTTTAAAAAGTTTAAAGACACAGGTAAACTTTAATGGTTTATTAACACAGTCAATATAACCAAAATATTTCACTATGTAATCTATATAAAAGTTATTAATGAGGTATTTTATTTTATTTTGGTATTAAGTCCTCAAAAATCTGTTGTCTATTTCACACTTGTGGCATATCTCAACTTGGAGTCTGACTATACGTTGGAAATGCTTGATCTGTATTGCGATTTCATGAAATAAACAGTCAAAGAAGTAGATTCACATGCCCAAATTGTTCCAAACCTACTTCACACTTTTCCTAACTGAATCACACACGTCCATTTTTAAGTGTACATGTAAATTGAGTAAAATAGGTAAAATTTAAAGTTCAGTCCTTGAGTTGCACCGGGCACATTTCCTGCACTCACCGGCCACATATTACTGAGAGCTTCTGCGGGGGATGGCCTGCTCTTGGCCATTTCCGCTGCAGCTGTGATTTTTAAAAGGCATACTGCCCTGGCCCTTCAACCTCGGAGTACTTTTTCTTTTCTCGGCTACAGCTGATCTGGTGACAAAATGCAATTCTCTCTTTCTCTCTTTCCATCTGTTACAATCAGGGAACCTCCGCTAACACGCCATCATCACTGGGAGTCCATGGTTTACACTGGACTCACTCTTGGTGGTGCATGTTCTATGGGTCTGGACACATGTGGGATCACGTGTATCTGCCATTGGGGTATGTAATTCTCTTTTAGAGGAAAGGGCAGCTTCTTACATGCTGTAGTGTCCTCATCAAGGTCCACTGGTTTGGGACCAGTGGCAAACAGCAGCCGCTGTCGCCCCCGGGAGCCGCTTCATGCCCCTACCCCGCCCTGTGCAGCCTTATTTCTGATGACGAGCTCCAGCTGAGGCCCCGCCACCAGCCTCCTGTCCCAGCTGGCCTCCTGGCTGCCCTGCTGCGTGTTGGTCCGGCTCCACTGTGTCTCTTATGTCACTTTAAAAACAACATGCCGCCCGGCCCCCAAGCCATCGATTGAGTTACTTGTCAAGCTACAGGACAAAAGAGGACACATTCCAGTGGTCTCGGAGGTCACAGGTTACTGGGCTGGGAGATCAGATGTAATTTGAAATCTAGGGAGGGAGAAGGGGAGGGCTTTTCCCTTAAAAGTGTTTTCCTCATGGGTGTTCATCGTAAGGAGTCTGAACAAAAACAGCAAGACCCCCTTGCCAGAGGCCAGAAATCCACACCCAGCCCCTCCAGGGCTGCGCCCCTCAAACCCTGCCTTGCATGCAGATCAGTGGGGAGCCCGGCAGATGGTCTGGCTTGGCTCATGTGGGGCGGGGCCTGGGAACCTGCATTGCTAACAAACTCCCAGGGATTTCCAGGGACGACACCCTGAGCAACAAAGGCGGAGGGCTTCTCCCAGGGACTTTTCAGGTCGCCCCACCCTGGCCTCCCACTCTCCCCCACCATGCTCAGTATATTGCCCAATAGCTAATAATAGCGGCCGGTTATTGAGTGGAGGTGTGTGCCAGGGGCTGTGCTATGACCTCAGTGGGCGAGCCTGTTCAGTGACCTAAGCTGCCCAGCGAGGTAAATCCTGCCGCTGCTGGGGCTCTGGGTCAGGAGGCGGGGCGGCCTGGCTCGGAACAGTCTGCCGGACTTCGGGCTCTCGAGCCCCAACCATGACACAACCCAGCTCCCTAATTCCATTTTAGGTCTGAGTTCCTCGCCTCTCTTTAGAACGAAAATAAACTCCGATAACCGTGGTTGCTTCTGGTGAAAGGGACCGAGAGGGTGGCTGGCGTAGGAGGGACACTTCATTGTCACTCTGTACCCTTTCATTGTGTAGCTTGTGAATTGCGTGCTGGGTTTGTGTGTGGGTATTAACTATTCAAGTAAGTTAAAAAACACTTAAAAACAAATAAGCCCATGGCCTTCCTAGTTAGAACCATAAACCTACAGCCGGGCCAGTACCAGACCAGTGCTCAGGGCCAGGGGCAGATTACTTCCTCCAAAATGGGCACACCACATCACTGCTGAGATGGTGAAGGTTCGAGGGCTCGGCCACCCCCTTCCCATCCTCTGGGAATCTGCTCAGCAAGGCTGGTCCACAGCCTCCCACCGGAGAAAAGGTACACTTGTCCCTGGTTGGAGAGGAGGGGGCAGCACAGAGACTGAAGGAGGGCAGGAGAGTTTTGAGCCCCTGAGCGTCCTAACCCACACCTGGAGCTGGCCTTGTGACTGGGACCCTGCTACACTTTTCGGAGGACCTGGAATCTCAGAGGATTGGCCTGCAAAGACACTGATGGATTTGAACTTAGAGAAAGCATCCTGTGCAAAGCAGCAGGAGTGACCCCTCAGCTGCTCCCTTGTACCCCAGTGTCTCTTCTGAGTCCCCTTCATCGAGAGGGGTGAGGGTGGGAAGAAACAGAGGGAAAGCAGCAGCCAGCTTCTCCCGGGCTCCGCTGGTGGCCTCCTCCTGCCTAGAGCTTGAATATCTTCTCTGCAGAAGGGCTCCGAGCAGCTGAAATCTTCAGTTCCCTGTGGCACTCCAAAGTCCCTGTCCTCTTGATGTGTCCTGTGCTCATGGCTGCGCCCGGCAGTCCCCATGGCCCCATGCATGTGGGGCTGGTGCTGCTCCTTCCATCAGTGGGGTGGGCCGGGCTACTTCACCACCCCCCACCCAGACCTCTCGAGCCTCCGCGCCTCTGGGAAAAGGGAGGGCAGAGAAGCCTCTTAGCCTGTGATTGATCTGAAGGACCCACTGAGGATCCTCGAGAGAAGTGGAGGTGGGGGACACTTGGCAGGCTGCCAGGGAGAGAGGGGGTCCCACATCAGGAGTTGCTGGAGCCCCTCCAGGTCAGTGCACTCAGGGATGTTGCCGTCTGTCTTATGATTGGGGTTGGGGACGGAGTTCAGGATGTGGCCTGTGGTGACGGAGAGAGCGATGATGAATCTTGACACCCATCACGCTGCGCTGCATCGTGGTGTCTAGCATTCCCTCCAGGTGCCTGCCTTCAGAGCCAGGAACGGCAGACATCTATTGTTCTGATTCTGAACCCCCTGTGGCTCTCCTGGCAGCCCTTGCACACAGCCTTCACCTTTCCCTCAGATCCTCCATAGATCTTCGACACGCAGTGGCTCTCTTATAGCCCCAAGATGACAGCTGAGCTAGCACATCTTTATTAATAAGCACTGACCTAGTGTACCAAGTCTCAACCCCTCAAAGAATTGATAGTGAAATCTTGGAGCTGGAAGCCCGAGAGGGGTCCTTATGCCCTCCTGTGCCCAGTCCCCGAGTCCTCTCAACTCTCCCTCCATGGGGTCTCCTGAGTTAGGAGCTTCCCCTCTTCATTGAACCTCAACACACAGATGGATTCTCTCAAGTCCTGGAGGCCAGAAGTCTGAAGTCAAGGTGTCAGCAGGGTCGGTTCCTCTGGAGGCTCGGAGGCAGAAGCCGCTCCATGTGTGTGTGTATCTATCTGTCTGCCTCTCTCTCTCATGGTTTCCATGGTTGCCAGCTACCCTGGTAGCCGCCTCGCTCCAGTCTCTGCCCCTGTGCTCACATGGCGCTTTCCCTGTGTGTCTCTGAGACCAGACTTCCCTCTTCTTGTAAAGACACCAGTCGCTGGATTGGAGCCCACTCCGGTCCAGCATGGACTCATCTTAACTCAGTTACATCCGCGAAAACTCTACTTCCAATAAGGTCAGGTGCTAGGATTTGAAAATATCGTATGGGGGGCTTGATTCAACTGGCAAGATTCTCCACCCCTGCAGTAGCCAGGCTTCTTAATTTTATCTGGACCATGGCAATACCTGCTGTCCAGGCCTGTCCTAAGATGCTGTCCAAATGCTACTGCGACAGTCCCCCTGAAGCCTATGTCTGGGAATGTCATTCCCTTGTTTAAAACAACAATACCTTCCCAGCCCCTGTCAAACTGTGATGCACCCCCTCGCTGTAGGAAATAAAAGAAATCTGAATGCTCTGCACAGTGCATTAGCTGTAGCCTCCTTCCTCAGCGTCTCCCTGCTCCCCTCTTCCCTTCCCAAGCCCCCCACATCCTAGCCATTCTGCATAGCTGAGCACTTGCCTGCCCCAGTGCCTTTGTGCATGCTGTTTCCTCCCCCTTCTCTCCTTACAGGACATCCTTGACCTTGTCTACATCCTTACGCAGAATGTAAGTGTCAAGAAGACAGAGTCTTTCTCCGGGGAGGTTCTTTCCCCAGCAGTTAGGATGAGGCCAGTCACAGGGAGAACTTGTAACAAGGATTTGATGAGTGAAGGAATTCATAAATGTAAATGCACAGGCAGCAAGGAAGTGGATTCTGGAATTTTCCCTGATACACCTGTCCCTTCTCCTCTCCCTGCAGGAGAATGGATTCCTCCTATAGTGGCTGGTTCCTCTCTCTGCTGGCACTCATTGTCTGTTACAGCTGTAGGTTTGTCCAGCGGGGCCGTTACCCAGCTCGGCTCCGTGGCCACAGATGCGGGCTCTGATTTATATGCGAATACTAGACCCAGGGCCTGTTAACGTTATTTGTCGAACTGAATTAAATGGAGTTAAACTGACTAGACAGAAACCCGAGAAACCCCTCCTACCCCCTCCAGTGGATGGCCTCCACCACATTTGCAGCGCTGAGGTGGGGGCAGGGCCTGGGCAGGACACGGCACATTCTCTAAGTTCCCCTTTCTGCTGATGCTTGAAAAATTATCTTTCTGAGTCAGCACAGGTATTTTGATACTGCCTTGAGATTTTGGGCATTTTTTTTCTCAAGTGATGTTCTAAAAACAAGCGCTTTCACATTTACTATCAAACTGACGGTGTTGGGTGGGAAACTATCATGAGAACAGTTACCCTTCGTCTTTCAGATTCCTCGTTGGGGGTCTAAATGTGGCCATATACATAAGGAACTCCCCCAGGCACTGCCTTTCCTTCAGCAGAGGGGACCACATCCAGCTCTGGCCTGGGCATGTCCCTTAAGAACATTCTGAAGTGGCCGGAGCTGCTTACAGGCCTGGAGGGCTGGGCTCCAGGATGCCAGCCTCCCTAAGAGCAGGGGAGCGACAAGGAATAGCCCGGGTAGGGGGGCGGGGGCTATGGTTCTGAACTCCACTCTCCCGACAGACTGCTAACCACGGGAGCAAACAGAATTTCCAGAAGAGCATCCCAGGCTGCCTGGAACTGTCCTGCGGCTGGAACATTCTAAACCTCTCTCTTCTCCTGAAGCCCGTACCACCCAGTGAAGTGACAGAGCTTCAGGACCCAGCGTTGATGGCAAACTGCAGACTGGGGAGGGAGGCCCTGCAGGGCCCACTCGGCAGAGTCAGTTGCTAGCATGGGTTGCATAATGTCTCCCCAGACTGATGTCCATCTGGAACCTGAGCACGTGACCTCGTTTGGGGCCAGGGTCTTTGCGGATGGAGTTAGGTGAGATGAAGTCATTAATCAACATGAGGTGAAGAGACCAGGAAACCGGCCCTGGGACACCTTGATCTCAGGCTTCCGGCCTCCGGGGCTGAGAGAATAAGTGTGTGTTAAGTCACTGAGTTTGTGGTAATGTGTTTCCGCAGCCCTAGGAAACGAACACAGTTGCCAGTGGTGTGTACGGGGAGGTAGCAGAAAAAAATGTTGTTTATTTTTTCTCATTTTTGCCTCCAGAACCTCCTTCCAAAGCCGCTGGGGAGACTAGGGTTGCCCCCGGTGGGGGAGGGGGAGGGGAGATGGTGGTGAGATTCTGCTGAGGGAAGCAAACAGATGAAAAGAAACAGGTGTTTGTTTTTATTTCTGTTGAAGCGGGACAATACGATTTCAAGTTGGGCTTTGTTGCGAGAGGAGTTTTTTGAGTCCCTTTCTTTGTGTTAGATTTGAGCATTATCTCTGCACAGTGAGAAAGCGGGACTGCGAGGGTTTAGACAAGGGTGCCCAGCCCTTGGGATGTGGGGACAAAGTGCTCACAGAGCTGGAGGCAGGGTCCAGAGACCGCATGTTGCCCTCACTGCCCTGCTCCCGGCTTCGGGCCTGTCACAGAGTAAGCGGAGGGAGACCGTGAGGACAGATCTTTCTCTGCTTCCCTTTTGGGACATGGGGACCAGGGACCTCCTCCCCCATCTACCAGTGTGGGCAGCTCAGACATCAGCTTCCAGAAAAGCAGGGTCAGGGCGAGCACAACTAAGGGCCCCAGAGTCACACCGGAGACTGGCTGAGTCAGAGAAAACGGTTCTTCTCCGCTCCTTCTCCAAGTCCCTGCCTGGGGTTGGAAGCTCACGAGAAAGTCAAGGTCAGTGGCAGAGCAAGAGTAAAGAGACTGCATGAACTCCTGTGTGCCAGAAGTAACGTGGGTGAACTTTCACACCGCCATCAACGCAGGTATCAGGTCAGCCATTTTTTTTTCTGTCCTACCTCAAATCACTGCCTCGACTTCTAGATATTTTCTTTCTTTCTTGGTTCTCAAAGCATTGTCCCAACAACTTCAGCTTCCCAGAAGCTTCTTTGGGAGTTATTCTTTTCCCTTCTGTCTATAAGGGGAAAGCGGATTTTGGAGGCTCTGTCAGTAGAGGTCCCTGAATTTCCAGTCTGCTCCCTCTGTGCTCCTCCCCACTTCCTGCCTTTGCTCCTCATGCCTTTCGAGTGCAGGTGTGCGACACTTAACCCTCCAGCTGCGCCCTGTGATTGACAACTGTGTGCCTGTGGCCAACTGGACATCGCCCCCTCAGGGCCTGGTGCCCGTGGATATAGTTATGCCCGGGTCTCCTGGTTGGTAGATATTGGAAGCCTCAGTTGTTCGTGATTAAAGCAAGAGCTGCTTCTCTCTCTGCTCAGAAGAAGAAAACAGATGGCTTCAGTTTAGATCTAAAGAAGACTGAGGCCAACCAAGCATTAAATTATTAGCGATGAAGAGTTATGGTTTAGTAGAAAATACGTATTACCCAAAGCACAGGACCGTTGGGTAATTTTCCAGGTTGGAGGTCCATGTCAACAGAGAATGAGAACAGAGTCAGACTCCGAAGGGGCAAAGCCTTCCTGTCTATGTTGACACTGGACCAAGAACAGATTGGATGGACGTTCACTCATTTGACCTATTTTTTGAGTACCTACTATATGCCTTATACCAAACTGAACAAGACTAGCCCTGTCCTTCCCACGTGGCTCTCACTAGCCCAGGAACTTTTGTTTCTCTTGCTGAATGAAGACATCTCTGAATATCATCGGGTAGCGGTCACCACCTGCTCAGTGATTGTCCCCTGTAAACCTGTCAGCTCTGAGGGGATAGTTTTGCTTAAGCAGAAGCCAAACCTGAGGGCATGTCGCTGTCCTTCTAGTAGAAGAAACATATGGCGTATTAGGGGTTCTTTAAGCCCCACACCTGCAGTTTCTTCTGATTTTTGGTAACAGCCATCTGCGACAGAGGACCTGCCTAGATTTATGTTTACATTCAGATTTTCCAAGTGCCGATTGTCATCATGACTGCAAGCTTTGAAGTCACGCTGAATAGGCAAAGTTGTCGCGTGGCTGTGTGACACATACTTCCTGTCTCTAAAACTTACAAGAACTGACTTTACACAAGGTATTATTGTCAGTGCCGTGGGGCTGATGGCTGCTACCTTAGTTTTGATTTTGCTCACAAACTCTAGAAACAGTGAAGAGAGATATTGATTTGAAAACACTGTCCTAGAACCTGCCTAGGGTTTCATTTCCCCCTTTGTCATGCAGTCTGAAATCTGCAGAGAAGTTTAGGGCTGCAGGAAGGAGACAGTCCCATGCCACTCAGCCAGCCCCTGCGCATGGCCGATGAGGAGATTCATTCCGTGGTCTCGGGATCGGTGGGCTCAAGGGGGTCTGGAGGCCCCTGACATTATGCACAAAATTGTGTGGGTAGAATAAGAGTTCTTGGGGAAAAGAAGCCGTAACTTTCCTCAACCCCAAAAAAGGGCCAGCGATATTGGGCTCCAATGGCGACGATGGTCGTCCTTTCTGGGGCTGTGATGATGACATTGGCTTGGACGAGGTCTGTGAGCCTCCAGAACCTGTCGGGATTGGCTCCAGGGCCCACACGCTGACACAGTGCCATCCACACACTGCATAGAGGAGGGAGAAGCAGTGGCAAGAGAGGCAGAACCCCAGGGGGTGCCCGTGCCCGGTGGTGGCCTGTTTTGAGACTGCTGTCGCTTCCCTGGCCCTCTTTGGGGCCCCCACTGCCCCATTCTGGACCAGTCTGCCCATGGCGACATGCTATGTTCTTTCCCCGAGCAGCTCCTTTTAGTCACAAGCTCAGATCTAGAAACTGTAGCAGCCAAAGGAAGACCCGGTTCCAGGCGGAAGGGGAGGTTTAAGCCCCGTTTCAATGTTTGTGTTGTTTACATGACAGCAGGTCACCGAACCCCAGAGCTACTGGGGCCAAGAGACAGTGCCAACCCTGTCACTTCACTGTGGAAGAAACAGCGCCCGAGAGATCCGATGACTTCTCCAAAGCCGCTTCCCGCATCGTGGCAGCGCACCCAGGACTGAGCCCTGGGTTCTCTGGGGCCCAACCCTCCTTCCAGCCCCTGCTCCTCTTTCCTGGCACCCCTCATCCCAGTCCAGTCTCTTCCAGCAAAAAACCAAAGCCTATGCAGCCATGCCTGATGGACTTTAAGAAAAATGTCTGGCCTTCCCAACTCCATTTTTCTTACGTTTGTCTATCTCCCAGTGCCCTTGTGGAAATCATGGCTCTCCCCTCCGCTCCCAGATGTGGGAAAATAAAGATGCCTATGGGAAAGGAAGATAGTGGCTTTTCTGACCCATACACTTGGGGGTCTGTCACCAAACAGCCCTCTCGGGTGTTGGAGTAGCTGGTATATTTCTCCCTAGCATGACACTTCCTGAAGTCCCAGAGGCATACATTTCTATGCCATTTTTTAAACATTAACTGCATTAACAAGAATAGTGCCTGCCGTGTATTAAGGCTTACACAGGGCTCGGTGATTGCTGTTGATAGTGATAATTCTGCTACTTGCCTCAGGTCACCCAAGACGCACCACAAACACATAAAGCTCTTGGCTCTTCCTCTTGCACTGTGTCACTGGGCAGATTCTGCTGACTGCACAGAGCCCCCGGACCCTAGGAAAGGGTACTCTTCATAGAAACCCTGTCCGCTCCCAGTAAGACCCCAACTGGCACGTTGCAAGCTCTAAGACTTTGGCAGCGTTGTAACAGTGGCTGGCGGGAGATCCCTTGTCTCCCACGAGGGGATGGAATGAAGGTGAGCTGGTCAAATGACAGGGTGCTCAGGACCTGGTTTCAGGATTGGGGGCTTCAGAAGAGTGTCCTCCTCTTTATTATGTGTTATTTTCACATCCAAAGCCTTTAAGGGAAGCTCCTTTCTGGGTAACCCGGCAACTACCCAAAATAAACTCAAGTTCCTGAAATATTCTAGGTTGCCTGTAAGCTTTCTTTGGCTGGGGCCCAGGCTCTTTCCTGTTTTACAGGCCCAGGTGGTATGGGTTTGATCTATCCAGTGACGAATGACCCTGGCCAGTAGTGAGGGCTCAGCAGATAGTTGGGAAAGGTTAGCTATGGGCAGGGCCCAGCCCGGGAGGCCGGGGAGCAGGGCGGTTCCCAGTTAAAGATTCCTGGAACCACAGGGGAAATTGATGATGTGCAGACAACTGCTGAAGGACACCGTGCTATTTCTATCTAGTCCAGATAAGAAGGAAAGAACATTCAAAGACCATTTAAAAAGAAACAGAATTTGGAGAATTTGTCCCCTGGGAAGGCATGTGGCAGTGCTGGCTGGCAGACACAAGGAGCTAAATGCTTGGCCCTCCCGGCCCCAGGGGGCTGTGTTTGCCTTGTAGCTGGGACCTCACCTTTGATGATCCAGCTTCTCAGGTTTCCCCATTCTCCCTCCCCCACTGGACTCCAAGTTCATCTTGCCTCAAGCCCTTTTGATCCCTTGGCATATTGACCAGCTCTTTGCCCTTCAAACTAATCCCTACCTCAGTTCACTCAGTGCCTCCAGAAGGGCTCCAGAGTGAACCTCATGCCTTCTCCCTCACCCTCAGCAATGCATTGTCCTCTGGCATCCACCAGGATTGCTTTTCGCTGCAGTTAACAAAATAACCGCTGGAGAGTGGCCTCCGTCATAAGGACCTTTGTCGTTTGTGTCACAAGGCGTCTGGAGGTGGAAGGTCTCAGCGTTGTCCCGGTGGCTCAAGGATGCCCGCATGCTCCTCTGTCCTTTCTCTCTTTCTGCTCCACCAGCCATGGTGCAGTGGCTTGTCATCCTCATGCTGGTTGCTCCTGACTGGGGAGATGGCAGCTGCGACACCAGGCATCATGTCTTTGTGAGAGGAAGAGGACAGGGTAGACAAAGTGCCTACCATGTCTGTGCCTGATGGAAGCAAAGCCAAGCTTCCCCAAAGCCCTTCCCTGGGATTCCCCTTCCCCCTCACTGGCCAGCACCGACCCCTTGGCTCCGGCTCAATCTGCAGGGGCCTGTGAGAGTGTGCTTTTGCAGTTACTTTAGTTGGAGATAGCAAGGGACAAGGGGTTTGGGGATGCTGTTCAGTCAGTCAACCCACAGCATCTACCGCATCTACCACTGCTCGCTCTACTCAGTGGGGAAGGCTCCTGAGACTGCACTGAAATGTCTATGAGTAGACTAAGAATGGACACCTACAAGGTACGAGTGCAGCCTCTGGTTTCTGCACCGCTGGGTCTGATCCATTGAGTGTAAGAGCAGGATGCACGGTGCCTTCCATCCTCCGCGGCAGCTGTCAGTCAGGCTCCGTCCATCGGGCGGTCGGCACGACTTGTCAGGGATGGTTATTTGTTTATCTTTTCCATGTGCCTCTTCTCTCTTCAGCTGGATTAGAAGCCATTTGAGAAGAGGGATCTCATCTCCTGCCACCTTCTATTGTTAGTGACTCAACTTGGTGGCATGCGCTTTTGTTGGCATCCAGGACACTGTCATGAATGAAGAGGCGACTAACCCTGAACATTGCAGGGCACGCAACGGGGCAGCACACCTTTCTGGGGGATCCGTGGCAGACGCATGTAGGAGGCAGAAGTTTGGGAAAGGCCAACAAGTGAAAACAACACGTCTGTAGAATGGGCAGCACGTTGAACAGAGATGGCTCTGGGAAACGCAGGGCGAGCAGGCTGTATGCTTTCAAGCTTGCTGCTGCTTTCAAAAACAGGTTCGGGGTGTTACTAAACTGGCTTTCCCCTTTCCCCTCCTTGTGTTCATTCATGTGCTTATTCCTTCAGCAAAATGAATTGAGCCCCTACTATGCCTGTGGTTCTGGAAATTCAGAAATGGGGAGCGCAGCTTCCCTGCCCTTAGGGCTTGTGAGAAAGCTGGCAGACACGTGGTCCTGCTCCCGGTAACGAGGACCATTTTATGTCCTCTACCCAGTGTCTCTGACGCTCAGAAGTTCTGAGTTTAAATGAGGGGATTTCCCCCCAGCCCTTTGGTGAGGTTTCTCTTGACTTCTCATGTCAGAAAAGCTGCATTGCAAAGGGCTTCACGGCCAACGGGCTTGGCTTTAAATCCTGGTCCTGCCGTTGACTGTGGGACCCTGGGGCGATTTTGCACCCTGACCTTCAGTGATCTCCTGTTTTCAATTGACTGTCCCTCAGCCCCAAAAGCACCCATCAGTAATGCTCAGCGATAGAATTCTGTTAACCATTTCCCTTAAAATAAGGTCGACTGAAGGCTTCTCAGCGGAGGGTGTGGTCAGACAGGAGGACCCTGGAGGAGGAAGACGAGTCCTGTCATTGCCAGCTTTGGCGGGGTCAGTGACGTGGTCTGTGGTCATCCCACACAGTCTGTCCCAGCCACGGAGCCCAGAGCATGGTCCGTTTGTGACCTTGTAGCCTTGGCCTTGTGATAGATAACCTTCCTGTAGCTCTCTTCGCTCAGAAACCAGAGCTTGGCATGGTCCACCCCCTCTGAAGGCCTCCTGCTTATACCAATGTCCAGGCCCCCCCGAACCTACACAGTGTGGCCCCAAATATCCAGGACTGTGTTCCCTCCCTCTACCCCCATGACACGTAGCCCACCCACTCCGAAGGCCCCGTCCTCTCTCCTGTGGGTGCCCTGGGTGGTCTAGTGCTCACTCAGCAATTGCAGACCAGTTCTAGCCTGGCGAAACCAGCGAGTGTCCCCACTGTTTGGTGGCCTGTTGGCAGCGTCTCCAGCTAGGGCTCAGCCCCTGCCCATTGTCCTCCCTTGGTCCTCCCCCTCTCCCTCACCTTGGAGCACCGTGGGGTCGTCTAGTCACGCTTCGTTGCAGTTAACGTTCCTTCCTATTCAACTGCCCTCAGTACACCCAGCATGTGGTTTCTGTCTCCTGACTGGACCCTGGCTGTTCACCTCACCGGGAAAGGAGAGATGACAATATCAGCATTTCAGACTTATTTTACCAGTCAAATGAGAAAGCCCACACACAGCCCAAAGCACACGGCTTTGTCTTAGCCACTACTAGCTTTTCGCAGAGAACAAGGGAAACTACTGTCAGTGAGTGCCAGGCACTTGGCAAGACGGTGCTGACGTGCGTGTGGTTAGCCCTAGAGGAAGAGACAGAGGGTCAGAGAGGTCAAAGAGATTGCTTCAGATCTTGCTCACTGTATTGGATTGCGCCGAACCCAGGAAACCAGTCTTCCAAGCCCACATTCTACACACTGCACTGGGCTTCCTCCTAGAGGCCCAAACCCTCCTTCTTTTCCCCTGAATGAGAGCAATTTCCCTACGTAACCAGACTCCCGAGTCTGAGCACTCACCCCTGAGGAGACTAACTGAGCAGCAGGGAGCATTTGCTGGAGGTCTTTCAGAATGTCTTCCTTGAGAGACCTGCCCCTCCAAGAATGACATGTGCTGAAATCTCAGGACAGTGGTTGCTCTCGCTCTCACTGAGTCAGCCTCTGCGTGACCCCAAGGAGCCTGTCCGTGGAACTGAGGCTGTGGCCCTCGACAAAGATGTCCTGGGCTGTTGAAGGCTTTGCTTAGGGAAAACCCCCTGGGGTACTTCAGATCAAATTTGTGGAATTTCCCCTTAGCAGTGGACCGATGATGGGGTTTGCTGCTTGAACATATCTTCCAAAAGGCCGGAAGTCTCTTGTATGAGCGCTGATGCTTCCCCGGTAACTTAGAACAGAGCTTGATATACAGCAGATGCTCCGTACATGTTTGTCAAGTGGATGAATTCACACGGTCAGGGATTTGCCGTCGTTTTTACATGGGACCCTTCTCCAGGCTATGGTAAAGTAGGGTTTTATTTTTAATGCAAGAGAGGGGGCGTGCGTGTGTACCTCACCAGGAGCATCACTATTTTGTAAGTAGTGCTGGGCACACCACCATGGCGGAGATGACATATTCCAATGGCCAAACTCGCCCCAATCAAAGCTTGCCTCTCCCGTGCTTCGCCCTCTCCGGGCGTTTGTTGTATCTCCCTGTCTGCTAGCGACTCTGTGGATGTGGTGGCGGGCAGTCACGAGCGGGTGCCATCCCAGAAGGCAACAGGGTGGCTTTTTAACTTGAGCCCTTGGGAAGGATTTGTCCAGTGCCTGGCAGAGCATTCTATACGTGGCAGCTACTCCATAAGTGTCTGTTGGCAGTGACAATGTTGTGATGAAGGCAAGATCTTAAAATAAAGGCTTGACAGACACGGGTAATGGAAATTCAGGCAGGAGAGGAGGGCTCAGGGGAGCCTTGGCGTTTGTGGTTAGATGGTGTCCCTGAGAGTCCCGAATCCTGAGCAGGAAGTCACCCACACTTTCTGTGCTTAATAACTCGGTATATTTGTGCCGCAGTTTGTTATAAAAAATTGGAACTGAAGCAGCAAACAAAAAGAACATTCTCTACGTGTGTTGTGAATGTTCGGGTGTAGAGGTGAGAATGTGTACGTGTTAAACTCCTCAGTACTTTTTGAAAACCATGCTTCCCCAGTTCCCTGAGATTATCGTTCTGGTTTTCCCTTTTAGTATAGTGAGAAAGAAGAAAAGAATACAGAAAAAGAGTGAACTTGTTGTTCTTTTTAGAAACAGCAGGAAGTGAACCAATACCTGCCCCTGCTCATGGTTAAGTCTCCTTTAAACAGAGTTGTCCCAAAGTCAGGGGCAGAGGCGTCCAGACCTTCCCAGTGCGGAGTGTTAATGGGTGAAGTTGGGTAGAGCTCTCACCTGGTGCAGGGCTCATTCACTTCCCCTTCTTTCAGCAAGTGCTTACGGAGCACCGGCTCAGTGCTAACAGGTGACACCTGTTCAGCGCTAACCCTGTGACAGGCCATGTATGCAGCTCAGAACGGGAACACCCTGCACATGGGTATTTTGCCCATATTGTACCCTCATCACCTGGGATTCTCCCTGGTACGCTGGAGGGTGAGGTAAATACTTGTTGACTTGATGAATGGTCCCAGCACTCATGGAGTTAATAGCCCAAGCAATTATCCTAAATTGCTTCTCGTTCAGTTAGCACTTTCACGCCAATAATATCTGAGTGAAGTGAATGTCGGAGCAGCTTTACCGAGACAAGGAGAGGTGAGTTCGCCCTGGCCACACGCAGCCCTGCAGAGGGGCGGAAGGAGGTGTAGTGCTGGTGACCCCCTTCCTGCCGGTGGTGTGTACAGGGAGGGACGGCTCTCACCTGTGTGGATGGAAATCAGCCTCGGGACCAGGGAGCTGCACGGGCACAGGGTCATTTCAGCTCCACTTTGTCAAACGCCGGAGAGACCGCTCCTTCCCTCTTTAAGCTCAGCCATCGGCGCCTGCGCGTTTGAACTGGGCTGCTCCAGAGCAGAAGTCCTGGGGGCAAAGATGGGGATCCTTGCTGAAATTTAGCAGCAATGCCGTTCTTCTTAGCTGGGCATAGTTTTGATGGGCATTGAAATACTGGAGGAGCTAAACACTTCAAGAGAAAGAATTCAGCCCAAGAGTTTGCTGCTTCCTTGAACGATATCCAATATCACAGAACATGCCAACAGTACCCCTCATGGGTTCACCCCGCATGATGTGAGACAGGTTCATTCAGTCTTTCTTTCTTCTCTCTCTCTGCTCCTTTCTCTTCACAAAAGCCTAAGGAGTCCCAGGTCCTCTGTTTCTTGTGGACACGGTTTGCCTGCCACCAGGAACTTGTTTTAAACTGGGGGAGACATTGCAATATTTTATAACCTTCCGGAGGCAAAAATGATTGGCAGCGCTGATGGCCAATCATGACCCTATTGCTTCATGGGGGGGGGGCAGCTCAAAGGACGGGCCTCTCTGTTCTTTAGTAACATTACTAACCAGCAAGCTGTCGTATTTGTGGGCAAAGATTACTCGTTACTACTTTATAGACACTGCATTTTTCATTTGTTACAGTCACGTGAAATGTAGCTTTTCGGAAAGGTACACGCAAGCTCTTAGGACTTACTTGATGACAATAGTTAACATTCAATCTCTTTTCATCTTTACAGAGAGAGAGAGAGAGAGAGAGAGAAAGAGAGAGACAAAGGGAGAAAATCATTAACTGATGCTGTCAGGAGGCTTTCTGCTTATAACGGGGAATTTGACCAGGGGTCTCCTGGAACATACAGTTGGATTTTGCATTTGCATTTTTCCAGGGAATCTCTAATAGCTACAGTGGGTTTAGGGGTTAATGTTGAGATTTCCATCATTCCCGCTGCTCTCCTCCATTATGACGGTCCTCAAGGATTAACACTCTGTGACCACAGCTCTGTCCCACTGCGGGCTCTCCCAGGGAGAATTCTACTAACACCATGTTTTGTCTTCCTAGGTGCAAATTCAGGACACGGCCGGGGAGAGACTCTCTCCCAACCAGACGCCATCTTTCTCAGAGCCTTCCCAGGAGAGGTTGGCATTGCCTGGGACCACAGCAGACTCCGTCCCCAACTTAGGAAGCATCAATGACGAAAGTGCATCATTGATCCCATACCCAGAGAGAGAAAGCTGTACTGAAGGCCCACAGTGTGAAGAAAACCAAGGCAGAGAAGGCAACACACCCGGACATTCCTGGGAAGACCCAGGACATGGGCCAAGCCTCCCAGAAGCCACCCGGGCAACTCTGCCCCTCTGCGAGCTGTCGGTGTGTCTGCCTGCAGAGGGCAGCGGCGACTCCCGGGAGCCTGAGACTCTCTCTGATGTTTCCCCTGCACCCGCAGATATTGTCCCCACCCTGGGAACTGTGTGCCATGGGCCAAGGGGCAGAGAAGCAGAGTGTTTGACGGAGCATCTGGAAGCAGGTGACCAAGGAACAGGTGGCACTGTGGATTCTCCCGCTGGAGTGCTCGTTCATAAACATTTGCCCCAAGAATTTTGCTCCATGGACTTGGAGCTGGCGGAAGGTCTAAGCGAAGTGTCTGATTTGTGTTTTCCTGGTGAAAGGACACTGGAGGTTGTTTTCCAAGCAGGAGGTTCAGAGCCTGCACAGTCTACAGGCCAAAGCAACGAGGATGGAAACACAGTCGCATTTCCTCCGCCTAGCGGTGCCCTCCCCTGGGACACTGCACAACAGGCCACCACAGGGGAGCAGCTGGCCAAGGTGGAGAATTCCACCCCCGCGCTGGCCGCCACAGGGCAGGGCAGGCCGAGCCCCAGCACCGCAGGAGGGCTTGAGGACAGACAGTCCCTGTCCTCTGAGAATTCTTCGGTGTGGTGTGAAGAAGGTGAGGACACCCCCAGGACTCACGCCCTGAGCCCCACAGACACACCCACCAGTCATAGTTCGATTGCAAAGTTTCCTCAGGAAGAGCCGGCAACGTTACCTGCTAATCTTGAGTGTCTTCAGGGGACCAGGGAGAGTGGGGATGCACCAACTGGTACCATTGCCACCAAAGTCCACCCAGCCAAATACCTCCCCATTTCAACTGCTGAGAACAGCCGTGCAGATGGCCCCGCGGACAGCTCACCTCAGACGCCAGGTGAAAATATCTTTCCACATCCTTCCAGTGTACGGTGGGGTCACATTTTAAATAGCTCCACCCCCGAGTCTGCAGAAGAGCTTTGCACGGCTCCCAGGGGACCGGGGGTCTGCGTCTGTGCTCCCCGGCTCCCGGAGGGAGAGCCCTGCCACGACTCCCCTCTTCAGGTCCATGACCAGCCTGGAGATGGGAGCCAGACCCTGGACGGAGCGGCCAATAGGAGCCTGGAAGAGAACTCCCAGGAAAAAGGAAGTGAAACAACGCAGAGGACCCAGCTGGAGAGCCTGCCCCGCCAGGGCTCTCTTCCTGAAGACCATGTCCAGGAAAGTCGGGCCCCGATGCATGCTGCACGAGGGGAAACAGTCCTGGCACCTTTGGACCGCTCGTCGGCAAGCTGCAGGGAGGGAAGGAGGTCGCGCTCAGGCCCGGGAACCAGCGTGTCCCTGGTGGCCACAGCTACTGTGGAAGATGACGGTCAGACTGTGAGCAGTGTTCCGCCTCTTTCCAACATCCCCCTGGAGGAGTCTACACGCAGCGGACCCAGACTCAGGGAAGCAGGCAACGAGCCCAAGAGGATGATGAGTCAAGGGACTTCCGTTCCCGAGGTCTGGCCTCCAGGATCACCGGCAGATTCTGAGTGCAAGGAGCCAGCTGCTGGAGCCACGACTCCTGACGGGGCCTGGGCCGCAGCTGCCACACTGCAGGCCGCTGCTGCTGGGCCTGAACCGGGCCCCTCTGGGCCTGCAGCGTCGGCTGGCGGTCCTCAGGCTGAGCCTGGCTCACCCCTCGCTGATAACAGAGAAATCCACGAAGGTCAAAAGCCAGCCCGGCGCACCTATTGGAGCTGTCTTTCTGCCCGGTACCTGAGCCAACGCAGGCTCCTGGAGTCGTCTGTGGACCCTGTTGAAGAGGAATTTTGTGTCACAGATTTGCCATCTGAAGCTTCCACGGCTGCAGGGCAGGAAACTGTGAACAGTGCGAGTCAAAACCCAGAGGAAAACCAGCGTATTGTGGCTCTCCCTGCCTTCTTTAAGTCGTTTCTGACCAGCCCGAACATCCTCGAGTCCTCTGTGGACCCCATTGATGAAGCAGGTGTGGTGGAGTGGGCCGGGGCGGAAGCCCGGGAGCCTTCTGAATCCACCCTGGGGCTCATCGCAGAGGAGAGTCAGCTGGAGGATGGACGCTTGGGCCAGAGAGCAGAAGTCAGACCTGCCGTCTCACCAGTTCCACGCCCCCAGCAAAGTGGGGGAACCGTTCCAAGTATAGACAGCGCCCACGGAAACCGAGAAGCCAGTGAGCGAGGGGAGGCTGAGCAAAGTCAACGGGACAAAGCCGAAGTGGGAGTCCAACCTGCCAGTTTGCAAGTCCCGCATCCTGGTGAAGGCGGGGATGCAACTGCAGGCGGATGCAGGGGAAGCCAGGAACAGGAGGGCCATTTGCGGAGCTCGGGAGGGGCCGAGGAACGTAAAAACAGCGGAGCAGACTTTGTTTTCCCCACCCTACCACTTTCTGAAAGCGGTCTTGCAGTCATGACTCAGGCGTCTGCTGGAGCGGACACTCAGAACACCATGGGTCAAGTTCATGACATCCCCAGGAACCATTTAGTGGAACCCAGCAAGTGTCAGCGTGCACTTTCTGCCTCCGAGGGAAGCGGGGAGAGAGGGGGTGAGGGCGGGAAACAGCCGCTCTCCCCCAGTGGTCTTATTCAGCTTCCTCCTACTTCACCTCCTGAAGGAAGCATCACAAACTTTCCAATAAGCCACAAGATTGAGGAACCTGAAAAAGAGACGCCCCAAAGTGGGGAAACCAAAACCGCAAGCTCATCCAGCTCCCCGGCAATGACTTTGGCGTTCCCTGCAGGAGAATGTGAGTCAGAGACAGCTCCTAAGACACTGCAGGACCCTTGTCCACTGGGCCCCACCCTGGGCCATGGGAGCAAGCCGGGGGAGGAGAGGCCCCGACCCACGGCAGCCCCGAGGGGCAGACCTTCAGAGGAGGGCAAGAGGAAGCCAGAAACGGCAGGAAGTGGGCACTTAGCTGAGGGGGTGAAGAAGAAAATTCTGTCCAAGGTGGCCGCCCTGAGGCTGAGATTGGAAGAAAGGGAGAAGGTCAGAAAGAACTCAAGCTTTCCTAAAAAGATTCCTCCACTCGAGACGTCGGTGTCGTGCGCCAGGGAGCAAAAAGACCCCAAAGAGCCGCCTTGCAAAAGAAAAGGGAAAGGTGAGACCCTGTTGCTTTCCGTCACCGTTAAAGCTTGGGTTTGCTGACCAGGTGCCAAGTCCCTTGGCCCTCCTGAGTGCTTTGCCATTAAGGCGAGTGTCGACCGGTGGGCGATGACGCTGTGGTTGCGACCACAGGGCTCAGCCTGTGGACCCCCATGGTTCTCAAACTTGAGAGACCTCAAAATCACCTGGGGAGCTTGTTAAAACACGTGCTGGGCTCCGCCTCCAAGGTCTCTGATTCCACCCGTGGGCTGAGACGTTGCGTTTCTACCAAGTTCCCAGGTGGGCTATGGGGAGTGCCTCTCCTATGGGCCTCCTCTTAGCTGCTCCGTCTGCGTCGGTCCCTCTGTCCCACACAAACGGCTCCTTTCCGAAGTCCCGAGGCCTCCTGTCTAAGCCGGCTTGGTATATCTCTCAAAGACCCTCACTTAATTCCACCTTTCATTTTGTGCCCTTTCCTCTGTCCCCCAGTTTTCTCTGTGTTTAGAACTTACAACAAGTAGCAGGCGGGGTTGGCAACCGTGGGAACACTTAGTTCTCCACAAATCGCCCATGAAAACTGCCCCCGCATAGTGTTGGGAGGGCAAACCCTTGAGGAAGTGCGTCCCAGATGAGGTGGTTGGCCAACTCTGACCCGAGGGTTTGAGCTGTGGGCCTGGACACCCAGCACAGCTGGCTGGAGCCAAGTGAACGGAGATGGGGTTTGCCATCAATAAACACTTGGTATATTTTCTCTCTGCCATAATATGTTAGTAACTTCAGCTGCTCTCTAGTTGAAGAATGTGTTACCCAAGCAGCCTATTATCACTTCCCGGGAAGAAGATACATCTGTAAACGTGAATTCTATTATTTAAGGGTCTGTTGGCCTCAAGGAGAGATGGGAGGCATGCTTAATGAAGTGGCTGTTTCACAGCGGTGGGGACAGAGCAAACAGGCATCAGTATTGATGACTTTTGTCTTGGCTCTGAGTCATATGATATTTTATATTACCAAAGCAGCAGAGATATGGAACTTGGTCTCTAACCATCAGACACCACATTTCCAGTAATTCCAACCACTTGGCTGGGTCTTCTATCCTTGTCTTGTTCTACTGTCAATGCTGCCTCCCAGTGGCTGCCCTGAGCAATTACACATTTGACTGACTTCTGGAGATCTCATCTCACACATTAAGAAGCGATATTCAAAGGTCTCCTCCCAACTCTGGAAATCATTTCCTTATTGCTCCTATTTCATTCAAGCAGACATTTCTCTTTTGCTAATGAAACTGGCATCAGACACAACAGCAATCTTCAGCAAATACACTAGGAATCAGAGGAAAGCTGAATGAATACTTTTCAGCAAATAACTATTGTTGAGCTGCTTTTTACATCTGAGGGCTTAGCCACAATGATCTGGATGATCCAGATTTTATTTTACTCTTTAATCTCCAGCTCTGATTTTGACTTGGATTATCTGGTGATCATTTAAAAGCATCTTTATTTGAACCAGGTCCTATAGGCTATGTATCTCCCCCTTCTCCCCCATCTTAAAAAAAAAAACAGTCTCTCAAGTTATATTTCACATTGTGCATCACAGATCTTACTCAAGGACTTTTAAGTAATTAAAAGTAATTACGACCCTGGCTGGTGTGGCTCAGTGGATTGAGTGCTGGCCTGTGAACCAAAGGGTTCCTGGTTCGATTCCCAGTCAGGGCACTTGCCTGGGTTGCTGGCCAGGTCCCTGGCTGGGAGTGTGCAAGAGGCAACCACACATTGATTTTTCTCTCCCTCTCTTTCTCCCTCCTTTTCTCTAAAAATGAATAAATAAAACCTTAAAAAAAAGAAAAGTAATTACATAGATTGATTTATTTTCCTCGTGTTGAGGCAAGCTACATATATCCTCAGACACTTGGTTTTCTCATCCATAAATTGAGGGTCATAATTACTATCCTTGTCTCTTGGGATTGTTGTGAGAATTAAGAGAGTTGACATGGAGAAGTCTTGTGTCCACTAGAAAGCTCCTTGCAACTGTTATAAGAACGCTGACCTGCTATTCTCTCATCCCCAGCTCCAGTGTTACTGAAAAAGATCCAAGCTGAGATGGTTCCCGAACACTCTGGGAATGTAAGGTTAAGCTGCCAGTTTGCAGAAATTCACGAAGATTCTACTATCTGGTGGACAAAAGATTCAAAGCCAATAGCCCAAATGCAAAGAAGGTGCGATATTTGTCCCTGGTGACTCCTCATAGTTGTTGCTTATTTCACCACATGGTTCTAAAATAAAACAATACACAACAGGAAGTAAAACAGACACTTGGAGTAGAAATTCTGCACCCAGAGTATCCCAGAGGAGTAAGTAAGGGAAGTCAGGCGTCTGGACAGGCAAATGGTGGTGGGTTCCTGCCCCGGCTCTGCCACCGTCAGGTTCTGTGGCCTCAGGAGTCACGGAACCTTTCGTTACACGTACACATGTGATTTAAAACCTTTGCTATCACAGCTTTAAATTTTAATTTTTAAAATCATCACATTCTCATGATATTCGGGGAACACCAGACTCCCAGGACGCCAGAGCGCTCTTCTGGGTGTCTGTGAATTTTGCTGTGTTTTCTATCTCTCAAATTCCCCTCAGCCCCATGAAGACCAAACAAAGGCAAAAAAATGAATCAAAAGGAAAAGACAATTCATGTGGCTGCAGAAAAGTAGCCGCTGTTGAGGGTGATAGGCAACCATCTTGAAGGTGGGAAAAGCTGTTTATTTCTGGGAGGAGCGTGGGTGTCGTTGCCGAGAATGCTCCAGGTGGGAGGAATCGGACTGACGGCTTCTTAAAGCACCTTTCTGGCCAAACACGCTTGATCAGGAGAACTGAGGGACTCGAGCTTTGTCTGACACACCCTGAGGAGGTGTGGATCATTCCAGAACCGGGTCACCTGGTCCGATGGGAACCAGCATAACCCAGACAACTCTCAGAAGCCTCTTTCTGCCAAAGGGGGTCCCTGTTCAGCTCTCTGAGTCATGGGAGGTGTTCTTATCCCTTTAATCTTGTCACAAGAAGACTGAAAAAGTAAGAAAAATAGGAGTCTTCTGCATGATTAAATCAAACATGTGTGCTTGGATTATGTCTGACAGGTAATGCCCTCGATGCAGCTGTGGAAGGTTTGAGCTATAGTCTGGCTTCTTTCGTATTACTGCTGGAACCTCACTGGATTGTCATGGATGTGTTAATAAAGCTGCTTTGCCTAAAATCACCCTTACCTGCTTGTCGTACAGACGGCTTAAGAGGAATTAGAATGGAGAAGTAATGGCTTGAGTTTTCAATCAAGGCTATTTTCCAGAGCTTTATCAAAAAGAAGTACTAATTATTCATTTAAAATTATTTTCTGTAGCCATCAGCCAAGTGCAATTAGTCAGCATTCTCTGCCGCTTTGCTCGAAGCTCAAAATTGGCACCTGAATCTTTCCGGTTCCTTTTCCTTTTGAGGTGTCTTCAGAGAACCTAACCCCCCTCTAGGGGACAAAGAGCATTAGCAGCACGCTATTTACTGATGACACATGGCCAGGGCCTGTCAAGTCTTAATGATGTTTGCTTGCTTTCTCCTTGGCGGCCCTGTCTGGATTAGGCACCCCACTTTGCTTTCTCTCTGCTAACACTTGAGCATATTTGGGGGTCGTAATTCCTTTGTATATGAAGAGATCGTTTATATTATTTCCCATGGGATTTCAGATGCTATCAAATTTCTTTCCCCCCTGATTCCAGTTGAGTGTTTCTGTTACAAATCCTTCCAGGAGTCACTTATCAACAGCAAAGACCCACTCTTTCTTGTCCCTTATTGTGGCTGGGTCTATAGTCCAGTTTGAAGTTTCCAGTTCTCCTTCAAGCATGCGTCATCTGGATTAGTAACATACCTGAGGTGAATGCTGACCAGAAATTCTGATCGGCCCCCGGAATTCGCAATGCTCATTCTTTGCTTTATTAATGACAGTCAACCCTCCCAAATGTTTCTGTGTGTTAATATTGTGTTTGGGAGTGAGAGTGTTAAATCAGAATTGTGCCAATTATCCCCTACAGATAAAAATATTATTGAAACAGCTTATCATGATCTTGTCCTTTAGCCAATGCATTGGCTGAAAACATGAGGTCTGAGAAACATTCGTTCCTTTCGCCTTAAGTGTATTAGAAAAATGCAACTTCAGAGTGATGACGCATGCCAATATCCCCCACTTCAGCGCAGGAGACAACTCCATTGTGTCCTTGGCCATCGTTCAAGCCAGCCAGAAGGACCAGGGCCTCTATGACTGCTGCATCCGGAACAGCTACGGAAAAGTGACGACGGAGTTTAACCTCACCCCCGAAGGTAAACCTCAGCTTTTCCGTTTCCGGTACATGAGAACCACTGGCCCCTGCCGATTCATGTTCCTTTGTTTTGAAAGCATTCTCTTCTGTATCTTCTTCCAGTTCTCAAACAACTTTCCAGCCACCAGGATATTAAAGGTAAGCGAATGTGAGTGGGGTGCAGGGGTGGGCCCATCACAAAGTATGAAATAGCTTCTGGAGTCAATGGTGGAAGCGATATTCCCATGGACTGTTCTAACCAAGGAAGAGAGGGCTCAGGAATGACTGAGAAATGAATGAAAATTCACGAGCCATTTCAGTCTGCTCGTGAGGCCTATATTATAAGTTCTCAGGGCTGTGGATATCCAGAAGTGTATCATTTGAGAAAGAGATCAGACTGTAGGGGGTGTCGCCGGGAAAGGTGGCGGGTGGGGGTGGGGGTGGGGGTCGGGGCTAGACTGTTTCCTTCGAGCTCCAGACTAGCAGTCAGCCATCTGCAGGGGATTTTCCAGCCTCTGACACTTACACGGCATGTTTTGTTTCTTCAGTTTAGTTTTCACTTTGACTAGCTGAGCAGATGCCCAAAGAGAGCCAGGTGTCTAGGAGAACAACCCCATTTATTTGCATCTTAATGGAAATGACAGGTGGGTGTGCGGGCTCTCCTTCAGCACTGGTGCACAGCTGGTGTCACCGCCACAGCTTAGCAGCTGCTCCGGAGGCACACTCCCGCTGCCCCTGGGCCACCTACTGAGTGCAACATTGACCTGTAGAACCTAAAAGGGGAAACCACACCTGGGCTCCCAGCAGAGCCACCGCTCAGAGAGGAGACGGGGGAGATGGGCCATCGAGGAGGATGTTGAGAACAACTAAATTGGAGCCATGTTTTAGGATGCGAAGAGATTGAGTTCAGCCAACTTATCTTCAAAGAAGACTTCCTCCGGGACCGGTACTTCGGGGACCGCCTGCGAGGCCAGATCGCCACGGAGGAGCTGCACTTCGGGGAAGGCGTCCACCGCAAAGCCTTCCGCAGCAGGGTCATGCGGGGCCTCACGCCCGTCTTCCAGCCCGGCCACGCCTGCGTGCTCAAGGTGCACAGCGCCGTGGCCTACGGGACCAGGGACGATGACGAGCTCGTCCGGAGGAACTACAACCTCGCCGCCCAGGTGAGTCCCCCCCCCCTCCCCCGCCCTGTGCTGAAGGGGTCGCTTGACGAGCGAGAGGGACCCGTGATCATCAGACTCAGAACGGAGCGGAGTGGCTCCAAGAGGGCGCCAGCGCTGCCCTCGGCTGAGATCACCTCCTAGGAAGTCCCAGGAGATCCCTGAGGGTTTGGATCTACTTGGACACAGGATGATAGGGGAAGTTGGGGGGCGGGGCGTACGCTACACTGGGTGCCAGGATCCCCAAAGACAGCGAAAAGCAGGAGGACCTTCTGCAGTGTTTTGCTCCTGCTTCCAGACTCCCACTCGGAAATGCCTTACAGAGTGGAAAGCAGACTCCAATTCACTTTTCCTGTGCCAATAATCATGTTGAAGTGTTCAGTGTTTACAACTCAGATTGCACCTTTGAAGAAGAACCTCAATGGGGGAGCTCATGGGAAACTCAGGGATCCCCAAGCTTGATCTGACGTCCTGCCGAGGGGCCAGTCCCCCTTAGTTCAGGGATGAACTTCAGCCATGCAGTTCTATAGAGTTTATCATTTAGGGACACCTGGCCCCAGAGACCACTTGACCTTCACCTGGGTCGTTCCTGCAGGTCTCAGCTGCTCTGCAAGTGGCCAGCTCTGGGTTGCAATCACGGCAGCTTCTGTGTCCCCAGCCGGGGAGGGGTAGGGGGTCCATCGGCTTGGCCTGCGTTAGGAAGTCTGATTAGCTTTACCAAACGACTCTGAGTTTCCTCTAATCACTGGGATTCCCCATGTGTTTGGGTGATACAGGAGTGCTACGTTCAAAACACTGCCAGGTGCTACGCCAAGATCTACGCTGCCGAAGCACAGCCTCTGGAAGGCTTTGGGGAAGTGCCAGAGTGAGTGTGCGTCCCGTCCCCTGTATTTCTACCTCCGACTTGTTGGGGACTTGGGGCAAGGGCTGGAGGGACGACAAGGTGAGCAGTAGGACAAGCATTTTTTTTTTAAAGATTTTATTTATTTATTTTTTAGAGAAAGGAGAAGGGAGGGAGACAGAGAGGGAGAGAAACAGCAATGTATGGTTGCCTCTCACATGGCCCTCACTGGGGACCTGGCCCGCAACCCAGGCATGTGCACTGACCGGGAATCGAACCGGGACCGTCTGGTTCCCAGCCCGCGCTCAATCCACTGAGCTACACCAGCCAGGGCTAGGACAAGCATTTTGATTGGTCTCTCTGTAAGCTGTGAGGACACCCATGGCTGATATCCTGTTCTCATTGGATCACCAGAGGCTTGCAGAAAGATACTTGTTAAATACCCTTTCAATAAATGTGTGTGTGTGTGTGGATGGATGGATGGATGGATTCAACAAATATACCTGTCATGTTAAATAGAAAAGAAAGGATATCTACTCTTACGAATATCACATTGTCTGAACAATAAGCACATATAAGAGAACAGGACAATGTTACAAAACAATCAGTACTATGATGCAAATGAAATATGGTGCCATGTTCACAAAGAGGGAATTGGGTGGCCAGGATTATGGGGCATGATACCCGCTCCCTGGAATCCTACCGAGATAAATTAAACCTATCGCTTGTATCCACGCACGGACCAACTGTCTATTCACCCAAGCGAATGTTGGTGCCCCGGGAAATACGCCACTGCGCTGAAGCTGGATGAGGACACTTCCGTAGCCAAGACCCCTTTCCCTCCTGACCAGGGCGAATCTGTGAGCGCGTGGCTGGTGAGAGTACACGGAGGGCAAAGTCCCTACAAAGGAAGGTGGTGGCAGTTGTTTTAAAGGACGGGGAGACAAGAACATGTTTGTGGCTTTTGAGGCAGAGAGAGGAAATCAAGAGTAAGATGATAGTAATCCACAGAAGACAAAACTCGACCAGGGATTGGCTCACCTTTCCATAAAGGGCCAGGTAGGACCTATCTGGGGCTCTTTGGTCAAGAGGCAAAAGTCAAGGCTATTGTGTAGCTCCTTATGCAACATATCCTTATTGGTGTATTTTAAAGTATAATAATAATCATCGAATATAATTTTGACACATAGGTTTACTAATGAGAAGAGTGAAATTCTTTTTTTTTTTAAAGTAACTCTTTGCTTAATCGGGGCTCAGAGTGAGTGTGTCCTGTGACCAGATCGATTGCACGTGTTCATCGGTGAGACTCGTTCTTAGCTTGTGGGCTGAGTGAGAACAGACATCGGACTGGATGTGGCTCCGAGGCAAGCGGGTCGTTGACCCCACGGTCCACATAGCTCCTCCAGCAGGGAGTGGTGGGTGAGGGAGAAGAGCAATGCCGGGCAGGCTGGAGTCTCAAGGCTGGGGAGAAGTGAGGAACCAGCAAAGGAGACAGAGAAGAAGTAGCTGGGGAAGCAGGAGGAAAACCAAGAGGAAGTGAGTTTCTGGAAGCCATGGGAAGGTGTTTCAAAAAGAAGCGAGAGCAACTGAGTCATGTGCCACTGAGAGCAAGTAAGACGAGGGCGAGTGAGAGACCACTAATTAGACTCAGCGACGTGGTGCTTGCGGTGCCACTGACCAACACTTCTTTAGTGGGAAAGCCTCTTCGGGTGGGTTCGAGAGAGAACGCGAGGGAGGGATTGGAGACAGTGCACCTACCACTGATGTGTTTTCATGTCAGCTCAGGGCCAGCGTGCCCCGTGGATACTGCAGCGGGTTGCTATGCTGTTGAGAATGATAATGCAGAGGGAAAATTGCTGGAGCAGCGTCTTTGAGACGGGCTGGGCCCCAGGCACCAGCGGGAGAGCTGGTCAGGCAGGAGCAAAGACGGCTCCTGCGTGGGAGCGGGGGAAAGGCAGAGCGTGTAAGTGCAGACCCTAGGAGATGGGAATAGGTGGGGTGGCAGCTTTGGATATTCTGTTCTCACTGAGTTCTCACAATGGAACAGGAAGCAAGGCCATCAGCTGAGAGTGAGATTCGGGGAGGAGGTGGGGGCGGTCAGAGGCAAGAGCAGCAGCAGCTATGAAATAATCCTCCAGGGCAGGGTGACCGTGGGTGGATTAGTGCCGGAAGATGCATTTAAGATCTGGCTATTCTCCGCTTCCAGCTGCCATCACGACTGCACAGCCTCCTCTCTGGTCTCCCTGCTTCTGCCCTTGGCCTCTCACAGCTGTCCACGCACAGTGGCAGAGTGATCCCAGGAACACAGGAGTTTGATCGGGCCACTCCTTTGCCCAACATCCGCCAATGGCTTCTCGTCCAATTCAGTACAAGTAGAGCAGAGTCTTTCAAATGGCCAACCAGACCCCCCAAGGTCTGGCTTCCCCTTACCTGTCTCTTCACTTGTCTACCACACTCGTCCACCACACTCGCTCCTTGCTCACTGCCCTGCAGCCACGCGGGCCCCTCGCTGTGTTTGAACACACCAGGCACCATTTCCATATGTTGTTTCTTCTACCTGGAAGGCTTCCCATAGACATGCTCCTGCCCCTCCACCCCCACTTCCTGCAGGTCTCTGCTCAAATGCCCTTTATTGACAAGGCCATCTCTGCTCTCCTTAAGTAAAATAGCAGCCCCTCCCCCACCCCCAGACCTCCTAGCTTCCCTCCACGGCTTTATTTTTTCTCACTGCACGTAGCAATATGCATTTACTTGTTTACTGCCTGTCTCCTTCATGTAAATGTGAGATCCATAAGAGCAGAGCCTGTTTTCTTTATTGCTGTTTTCCAGCATAGAGTCTGGAAGAGTGTCTGACACCTAGAAGCCACTGAATGAATGTTTGTTGATTTGTGGACTGAATGGAAGGAAGGAAGAAAGGACCGAAGGAAGGCCGGAAGGTTGGGCATAGGATGGATGGACAGATGGATTGCAGTCACATGACCAAGGGGTCACTGAGATGTGACTGTGATGAGACATCCGTTTCTACATGCGCAATTCAGGAGGAGTTTCTGACCAACTCTAGGGGCAAATAAAAAACAAACACATCCTTTTGTTCATTGAATAATCATTGGGGGGATTATTAGTCTAAATCTAATGGAACGTGGGGGTTTATTCTGTAGCTCCTGCTACTCCAGGTGAGGGTGGAAAGCCCCCCAAAGTCTTTATTCCCATTGGAGAGCATGATGTGTGCCCATGTTCTCTTCCCTTCCAGGATCATTCCTATTTTTCTTATCCATCGGCCTGAGAACAACATCCCATATGCCACGGTGGAGGAGGAGCTGATGGGAGAATTTGTGAAGTATTCCATCAGGGATGGGAAGGAAATCAACTTCTTGAGAAGGGACTCGGAGGCTGGTCAGAAGTGCTGCACCTTCCAGCACTGGGTGTACCAGAAAACGGGGGGCTGCCTCCTGGTCACGGACATGCAGGGTGAGGAGAACAGCCTGCCTTGGGGGATGGTGGGGGTTGTGGGGAAGGGGGATGGGTGGAGGGGAGGGTGAGAAACAAAGTATGACAAACGAGCCAGAAATGACCAGCCAAATGGAGCCGTAAAGTACATGTTAATAATTCATGCCAATTACAACAGGCAACCAGAGATCGACTTCCTTGCATCCTCAATGGGCCCAGGTCAGAAGTACATATGAGAATCCGGATGTGCCAGAAGTTAAATCAAGATGTAATCATTCATTCTTAATAGGTGAAAGGGTCGCTCACAGCTACTTTGGATTGCAGGCTCCCTCAGTGAATTTGCGGCATGTGCTCAGGTTCTACACACATTGTTATGAGAACAATGAACACGTTTGTTTTGTTGTGTGTAGTGGGGTGTCATAAGTGGGTTCCCCACAGAAGCAGTCTGAGACAAGTCGCAGTTTGGGGGTCCCCAGGACCCCCGCCAGGTTCACTCGTTTGCTGGAACAACTCACAGAACTCAGAAAAGCTGTTGCACTTGAGGTCACGGTTTATTGTAGCCAAGGGGCACAGGCTCACATCAGCAAAGGGGGCAGAGGTGCATGGGGCAGAGTCCGGGAGAGACCAGGCAGGAGGTCTCAGGTGTCCTCTGCGGGCGGTGCCATGGGGACGGTGCTTACTTCTCCAGCCATGACGTGTAGCAACACACGCAGACAGCTGCCAGCCAGGGAAGCTCACACGAGCCTTGGTGTTCAGAGTTTTTAGTGGGGTCCATCACAGAGGCATGGCTGGCTGCCCGTGAAATTGACCTCAGTCTCTAGCCTCTCCAGAGGTCAAGCTGACAGCACCTGGCCCAAGGTCCCAGGCAGACAAAGCTACTCTTATCAGGCAGGACATTCCAAGGGTTTGGAAATGACCCCTAGGAGCTGGATGATGATTAAATCTTTATTTGATCCAGATTCTTCCTTTACTGCGCACAGATGTTTAAGTTCAAATATTTGGGAGGGGGTCCCAGTAAACATGGGGAGGAAAGTGGGAAGGTGACGGGAAGGGAAGGCAGCTGGCAGGGCACCTTCCAGTGCAGCCAGTTACCACTGCGGGCATCTGAATCTCATGCCTCCTGGGGGAAGTCTGGGAGCCTGTGCAGCACCTGCATCTCAGATCGCCACACCCAGGGGGTGACCCCCCCTTTAGCTACCAGTGGAAGACTCCACCTGCAGGGGGACAAGCCAAGCTGAGCGGAGCAGCCTCCTGCGAGCAGAGAAAGTTTTCAAAGAAATGCTGGTGGTGGCGCCCGGAGGTGGGGCGCGTGTGCAGAGAAGTGGTTAGTGTGAGGACGATGGGTGGGGCCCCAAGAGCCCTGCCACAGGATTTCCTATTCGCTTTCCTTTCCAAACGGTCGAGAAAAATCTGAACTGCAGCTGAACGCCTGCTCAATGTCAGGCACCGCGCTGGACACGGATGCTCAGATCTAGCGACGCAGGGCAGAGCGAAGCCAGGCTGCCCCTGGGCTCCAGCTGCTTTCACCGCTGCGCTTGCGTGGACTTATCTGGGGGCCTCAGCACGTTTCACCCAGGGTTGTGGTGAAGACCGAATGAGGTAGCAACGCATTTGGTGAAACAAATGTTCCCTGTTTTAAGAAATGATTATTTTGAAATAACCATAGACATAGGAAGTTGCAAAAATGTACAGACGTCCCCACAGACCCTTCCTCTAGCTTTGCCCAGTGCTAACATCTCACAGAACTATAGTGCATATCAAAATGTGGGGGTTTGCTCTGGCTGCTGTGGCTCGGCGGATGGTGCGACAGCCTGTGAATCAAAAGGTTGCCGGTTCGATCCCTGGTCAGGGCACATGCCTCGGTTGTAGGCCAGGTCCCCGTTTGGGGGCGTGTGAGAGGCTACCGATGGATGTTTCTCTCACACGTCCATGTTTCTCTCCCTCTCTTTCTCCCTCCCTAGCCCTTTTCTAAAAATAAATAAATAAAATCTTTAAAAAACAAGACAAAACCCGGAGACTGACACTGAGACAATCTGATTAACCAGACTACGGACCTGCCTTGGATTTCACTCGTTTTTGTATGCACTCATTTTCTTCTATCATTTTTGTTTAACCTTCAAAATAACCCTGCAAAGAAGATATTAGGACACCCTGTTTCACAGATGAGAAAGCAGAGGCCCAGAGACAGCGACTTAACTGCCTATGGTCACTCAGCTGACAAGCAGAGGGTCCAAGGCTCGAGCTCATGATTTGACTCCAAACCCCAAGCTCTTTGCACAAAATCACAAATTCACAAATTGGCAAGAGATTTCCAAGTGTCCCCTGAAGTCGAAGGCTCCCGTGGAGGACTCCTCAAAAGCCAACTGGGAAGTACAACATTGCAGCCTTGCAGATGGCGCTGCCCCGCAAGCTGAAGGCAGCCACCCCACGGGCTCCAAGAGACATCGCGGCCACACACTCACCGATGTGACTTCAGCAGACTGCTATCTATTCTAATTAGACTCCACCGTGCAATCAGATGTTCCCCATCTTTTCTCCTTCAGAGTTCATTTTGCCTTAAATAGAGTTCTCCTACCGAAAAGGAACACCCTGGAGCTTTCTGCACAGCTAGTTTTATGTCCAGGCACTAGCAAACGACTCCGGTGGAATATTACCTCTCTCTGTAAATGAGGTGTGCGGTGTAATGGGGTGTTTCATGGTGGTGTTTATTTACCCTCTGCAGCTGCTGCGGGAGATGTCTTTGCAGTACCATCGTCATTACGGCACAGGATAGCACATCCATTCTCTCAGCAGCGTCCATCTTTCATAAATCGACTGAGAGACTGGAATTAGCATTAAAGAAACACACAAACCCACACTCAGCCATTAGCTTCTCAGACTGAAAAGTTACCCCCTCCCTGGTTGCATGCACTTGTTGATAGGATTGCGGTGGGCCCTGCAGGTTGGGGGAGTGAAAGCCGGGCCCTACAGTCTGCACACGGGGGACACCCCTAGGGTTCCTAAGAAGCTGCCCCCAAGAGACCCAAGAACTCAAATTCTGGAGGATGAACTCAGATTGCTGCTTACTTCTTTCTTTCCAGCAGAGCCAACCCGTAGGGGACTATTATCCCCAACACAGTTTAATAGTCACACACTAGAATTTAAATTATTGGCCTATAGAGAACTTTAATAACCTTGGTTGAATTGCCAGCAAATTATTAAACCAAGAGAGAGATGTTTCCTTTTAAAAGTCATATTCTATTTTTCTAAACTGTGACAGCTGGTAACTGTGAGAAGAAAAAGCAACTCTCAAGTTCAAGGACCTTTTGCCAAATGACTTTTAAAATTGGACTTCCGTGCAGCTTAGAGCTGTGATTTTTCCACTATAGCTTTCCACAAAATGAGATGTCCAGAGAGGGCTTTTGCAATTTGGTGTTTTTTTTTGTTTTTGTTTTTTAAAGCACAGTCCTGTGATAAAAGCTACGTGAAGCATTTCTACAAATGTTCTAGTTGTTAGCAGCTTTAAAAGCATGAGATGGATTCTTGGCCACCTGTGAAGCAGGATTTTAAAATGCTCACCAGCTCACCCCAAGGGCCATGCCTGACTAATTCAGCTCACAGGTGCACAGCAGGGAGGCAGGGCTGCGCTAGCAGCCTGCCCTGTATTTCTGCCATGGTCCAGGCTCTGAATCAGAGCCTTAAACTTCTAGGGCTCCTTTCCTGAGCCTCAGAAAACCGTGCTCTGCGAGTTTGCCAGCAGGTCAAACCTCAGGGCTGGCTTTGGCGGGATGGGGGTTCCTTTGTCCACAGCCCAGACTGGTTTCTGGGCTGCCAGGCCCCTCAGGGAGCGGGTCATCTGCTGGCCGGGGTGGGGGTGTCCAGCCATCCCAACCAGGCTCAGATAGAACAAGTGTCAGGGCAAACCCTAACCCTAACCCTAACCCTTGCCATCAAAGGCCCGTCTCGAGGTTGCGATGGCGAGACCAAAACAGAAGTCCACCGGTTGGAGCATGCGCGGTAGCCACCACCCTAGGGTCGCGGGCCTCCGCAGAACTGCTGCGTCTGTCCGAGGCCTGCCTCTCCTGGTCCGGCCCCGTGAGGCTGACGCTTGTCTGAAAGGCGGCCGGCCTCGCCAGAAAGGGGCCTCTGCTGATGGAGCCGAGCAGAGTGTGTGTTTACGCGGGGAGGGGCTGCCACGGCCCCACCCCGTCCTTCCCGGGCGGCCCCTCTGACACCGCTTCTCTCCCCGCTCTCCCTCCCTGTAGGTGTGGGCATGAAGCTGACCGACGTGGGCATAGCAACGCTGGCTAAAGGGTGAGTAGAAAAAAAAATCCCGTGCATCTTCTCCTTCACCTCTGGGCTCCCGAGCACCCTCGGGGCCGACACTGTTGGACCGAGGTGGGCAAAGCAGACTCCCTGTCCTAACTGGGGACGAGCTCAGTTCATTTCTCTCACTTACATAAAACATTTATGCACTTGGGCCCCCCCCCCCCCCCCCGGGAAACACATCTGTGTCCCAACTTTGAAACAACAAGAACTGCAAAGGCACTTCAAGATTAATTACTAACAGGAATGCCACGAGGGAAATGCCAGCACGGTTGGGATTTCTTTTAGCTACGAATGTTCCGTTTTTCTACATTTAACAGCTTCACTATTGGAAGCGTCAATAAAACTACACACACACACACACACACACACACACACACACACTATCTATCTATCTATCTATTTATATATCAGGTGAATGCAGTAAATTCAGTTTGCATATTTTTATGTCTTTCCCCCTCCATTTTCCCCCGAGGCCCTTTAGGCGGCTCCCAGACTTCCATGGTGGCTACAGGGGCACATGGCCCTGGCAGGGCTGTGTTAGCTACCGGCTCGTTGCTGGCAGTTGTTTCCTGTGCTGCCTGGAGCGCGCCCAGACCCCTCCGCGCGGCCCCAGTTTTCTGGCGCGTCTCGAGCACACTGCGCCTGCTCGCTGCCGTGCGTGGCCACGGTCCAGAAGGCAGGCTCCCGTGGTTCCTGGTGAAAACAGAGCGCTGGTTTGGAGCCACCGTTGCCTTGCCCACGGCTGCTGTTGCCAGGCACTAAGACCGCTTGTCAGGAGGAGGAAGTGTTTGAAAATGCGGGTGCTGTTATTGCTGAGGTTGGGTGAGGCCCACAGATCAGGAGCTAATCGTCGTTGAAAAGACAGTTATGACTCAAGGTTCCCAAGAGGAGGGGACAGGCCGTGCAACAGCGGGGGTAGGTGGGTCGGCCTCCGCCGTCCTGGGGGCAGGAGTCAGGGGAAATGTGGGCAAGACCCCTTACTGTGTTTTCTGCAGGAAGGGATGGGTGCAGAAGGCTTAAGGTCGTCGAGTGTGAATATTTTCAGTGGGCTTTGGTGTGTGGGGGCTGTCCCTAGTTGTGTGGTATCTCCCCCAGGGAAAAAGTGGCCCTGCTTGTGAAACCCCAATAGAGGAGGGGGGGGGGGGCTCTGGATTGGTTAGTTTGCATATGAAAGGCATTCTAGGAGGCCAGTTACTCTCTCTAGGAATTGGCCAGCTCTATGGAGGAGCAGCCTCTCCAGGTCCAGCGAGGCCCCAGATGCCAAAGCACCAGAAATACAGAAAATAAAACTGTGCGGCTAATACAGCTTTCTCTCCCGAGTGGTAACGACTTATCTGTGGGAGCTTTCTGGTTATTTCAGCTCATCGGCCTCAGCAGTGCTTTAACGAGTAAACTCATTTCCAGCCTTAATGAAGGACAGAATAAGTAGAGGGATTTGAGGAAGGACGGCAGAGAGGACAATGCTTTTTTTAAAAAAAAACCCTCACCTGAGGATATGTTGATTGATTTTAAAGAGAGAGGATGGCAGAGATGGAGAGAGAGACATTGACTGGCTGCCTCCCATATGTGCCCTTACTGGGAATCAAACCTGCCACCTTTTGGTGCATAGGACGAAGCTCCAACTGAGCCACCCAGCCAGGGCCACTCTTTCTATTGACCCTCAGGTCAACGAATCTGAGTCGGCTGATTTGGCTTTAGACCTGAGACGCAGTTTGGATATTTTTCTTCTGAAAAACCGCTCTGAATGATAAAATTTTGTGTTGGAACTCTCTCCATCCCTCATGCTGACCAGTGTCCTGAAAGTCAGGGAATTCGGTCATGGCCTTGGGCTCAGGAGACGGCACGTTGGAGCAGGTGTGAGACAGTGGGGGGTAGAGGGGTTGTAGAGAGAGACTTGGGATAAAATTCCCGTCCTGCCACTGCCTCCGATTCCCCTGCTGGCATCCCTGCTTCGTGTGGCACAGAAAGCGGTCTGGCCTGTGTGATGAAGAGGGCAACTGGACATCCTGGTTGTCCAGGACAGTACCATTGCCCACATGTGGTCCTAGCAGTGGCCTTCTGGTTAGTCCTTTGTCCTGGACTAAAAAAAATTACACAGTGCCCTCATCTATGAAGAGATGTCTCTGGACCCCAGAAGAATTTCCCGAGGAAACCTTTCCTTGACAGACGCCATGTTCTCTGCAGAACGTTGCCAACCCAGGGGTCATCCAGACCTGGCGTGAGTGCTAGGATCTTGTCTGACTGGCGACTAAGCCGTGAGTGACTCTAAGTTCTTGCCACCACTGATGGGGCCCTGGGGGGCCGTCTCGAGGGTTCCCCCAGCTAATCTACATCTAGCCCCTGAAGCTCAGTGTGTGCTTGATAAATAACAGTTTCCTTTCCCTGTCATGCCTCTGCCTGACACGGTAATAGTCAGATTCCATATCATCACTTAGAATAACTTTCTACTAAAACAGAGCAGAGATTTGCTCAAGAAGTTTCAAAGACTAAGACAAGCTTAAGGGCGTGATTATTTAAGACATCTTTGGAAAGCATCTTAACAGCTTCCGGGAATCCAGATCACATTTTTCTCCCAATTTAAAAAGAAATCCAATGCCTTGGTTTTGTTCTCAGCTTTCATGTGACTTGTCTGGCCTGGGACGGCTGCCCAAGACCCATTAGGACGACTGTTGGCTGGAGCCCGGAGCAAAATGTTGTCTATAAAGTGTCACTTAGCGCCTTGCCTCCCTAGCGGTGGTCAGGGGGTGGGCGGGGGAGAGAAGGGCGCTCTGCAGAGCCAGAGGGCTTTGAGACAGATATTAGATCGTCCTGTTTATTGTTTATTTTTAGACTTTTCTGGCTTTTCCTTTTAAGTCACAATCCCCCCCCCACCCCACCCCGCCAAAGAAACGTTTCTTAGCTCAGTTAAAAATACTGATAAAAGGGGAACCTCCACTCGGAGTGCAAGGGGCGGTTGGCAGATCCCTTTAGAAGCCCCTGGGAACCCCTCTGCTCAGGAGTGAAAACCAGCAACCATGTCCAACCTTCTTACTTCCCAAGCCAGGAGCAGGGGGTGCAGGAGAAGGGGGAAGCCTGCTTACAGGCCGACGCTGCCTGAAGCAAGGCGCCCCGAGGAAAAGGGCAGCCCCTCCACGTTCGGAGGCCAGATTCGACTGCAGAAACTCTCCAGTGGGAACCGGTGCTGCAAAGTGGAGCTCAGACAATGAGGAGAGGCTTGGAAAAGGCTCCGATTCAGAGGCAGCTTTGCGGACAAGCCGAGAGAGGTCTGGGGGAAGGAATGGCAAGTTGAGGGAAGACAAGGTTGGGGAGCATTGCAGAGGGCTTCCCGAGAACAGGAGAGACGGTGGGTGACAAAGTATTGAGAAAGCTCATGCTCTTTATTCCCAGCAAACACCCTTCCAGTGCTCAGTGCCCCCATGCTGGAAGGGGGGCCAGCGCTGTCCTCTGAAGCCGTGCTCTGTGTGGGCAGCGGTACCTGTCGTGTTTTAACCACAGTGGGAAGACCTCGAGGCTTGGATGAGAGAAGCAGTGAGGAGGCCAATCGGACTTACGTTAATAGTAACAAATAATGCTAACAAGAATAAACAATGTTCTGAATTAGTTGACACAGGAAGGAAACATCCTCCTAGGTTTGGGGCCCATCCTTTCTTGGCCGGCCGTGGCAGGGTCTTCCGCAGGCAGAGGGGGGCCGTTGGGTCGTTTAAAGGAAATATTCCCTGGGCCTCGATCTGGACCATGGCTGCTGACACCCCCATAAATGCCACCTGTCTTGTTCTCTTGTTTAGTGAAGTCAGAGAGTGTGGCACTATTTGAGGGTAAAGAGTGACTTATAATCTTGTAAGATAAAATAGGAAACTGTCGTGATTTATTTGTTTTAATGCCACTTCATCTGGGGGTATGATCTTAAGAATGAACAAAAGTGTGTTCTCCTGGGAGCCAACCCCTGGGCCTCACTACCCACTCTTTTAGCCGGGTTGATTACGGAAACGGCAAGTTGCAAAGTTTGGCAAATAGGATTGTTTCAACATCTACCAATCCATTTTTTAGGCAGACCGAACAAGACACTACCTGTGGAACATATTTCTAATTTGAAATTACTCAGCCATTTAGAGCTCTCTGAAGGGGAGAAGAAAAAATTGCCTAATTCTGTAACTGGGGATTTGAAAATTTAACCTAACCAAACCCCAAACCAGTGTAAACCGGCGCCTGCAGACCTGCGCGCGGCCCAGGGGGTCCTGCAAACCCACGCCCCTCCCCAGCCAGCAGCCGAGTCTCTGCGGAGACGGCGAGATTGCAATATAACCACCAGGGGGCAGCAGAGCCAACAGTTTTGCCCTCTATTGTCTGCCCGCCTACCCCCCAAGCCAATTTTCTGTTGCTGATTGAAGCAAAACAAAGAGATGGACCCTGAGCAGATTTCTTCCCCGTCGGGAAGCACTGAGCCAGGATAGGGTCGGTGTGAATAGCCACAAGGGACGCCCTTCAGTGTGGCCACCGGCCAGCACCGTGCCTTCCTGCCTTTGGAACAAGGACTGAGGAGCTGTAAGGCGCATGGAAACCAAATCCAGGAGAAGCCGGGACAGAATCGCGAATGGCCCGTTCCCCGCAGAAGGGCGCACGTGAGGTGATAAGGGCCCAAGTAGCAGGGCAGATGCGTGGTGAGGACACGGCCTGGAGAAGGCAGGCTCCGCCGGCAGCGACGTGCGCAGGTCTAGTCCTGCAGGCCCCAGGAAAGGGGAAAGATCCAGATAAACTCCCGCATTCGGTCAAGCCCTAGTTTTATCTCCCACGCATGCACATACCAAACCAGGGTTTTATTTCAAGTCCGTGCCCCTGTAGCCATGCCCCCGACATTAAAGTTTTCTTTAGAAAGGATATGGAATGAAAACTTGGGTGATAAACAGCTTCTGGCTTTTTCTATAGAGAATGTGGGAATTCTCAGTAGGTTTTTCATATCTCACCTCGTTTTCTGTAAGCGAGGCCCTTTGTGAAGGCAGACACGGTCTTAGATTTCTTCAACACAGCCAGAGCAGGAAGTTTCCGCAGCTCTGCGCTGCCCCTCCCGGCTCTATCCAAGTGTGTTTGGAAACCAGGGACTGTCCAGGAAGCTGTGGTAAGCTGAGAGAGAAGGTGGCCACGCTGTCAGCGGGCAATTTTTGTATGAGTCTGAAAGGCTCATCCGTTATCAAGATGAGAGGAAAGAAAAAAGAATGGCTTTTAAGCAAGAAACTCTCCCAGCCCAGGTTCAACACGTAGTGAATCCAGGCTTACCTGGGGGATACTGTGGGTTCGGTCCGGACCACCGCAACACAACCGGTCACCACCTCTTTGCTGGTGGAAGGTCTTGTCTTCAGTCTGTGAAAGACGCAACACCTGTGAAGCGCAGTAAAGCGAGGTGTGCCTGTATTGAAGAAACCTGTGTCCAGTGAGGACGGGGATTGTGGAAAATAGTCTCCTAGCCCCCCCAACGTGGAACGATTTTACAATGTTGTATGACACAAATTTCAAGAAGAAAAGATATGGCTGTGTTCCAGTTTCAGTATAAAGATGTTTCCCAGTCTGAGAGGATGGCTGAGGTCATTCACACGGCTGTGGGTCTCCTTGCTGCTCCACGTGGGCTCCTTGGAAGTGCTACCCCACCCCAGACGGCTGAATGCAAACCAGCATTCTAACCTGGTCCCTGGGTGATTTGCATGCCTCTCCCATCCAACAGAAAAGAGACTTAAGAAAAGATTCCATTGGGGGCTGCTCAGTGGAATAGATTTATTGCTCCACTCCTGGAGACAATGAGTGAGATTAACATAGAAGTGATGGGCTAGAAAAGTAGGCTAGGTCAAGGTGAAGGACAAAAAGATCCAGTTAGTAAAATCCCACAGAGCGAAAGTTTCTAAAAATGGAAATGTGTGGAGAAGTTCTCAAGTGTAAGGTTCTTTATTCCATTGTATTAGTTCTTAGGGCTGCCATAACAAGTTACCACAAGCCGGGTGGCTTAAAACAAGAGGAATTTATCATCGGACACTTCTGGAAATCAGAAGTCCGACGTCAAGGTGTCAGCAAGGTGTGAGCAGGTCAGCTCCTGCCGGGGGTTATGAGGGAGAACCTGTTCCATGCTTCTCTCCCGGACGTTGCTACGGGCCCATGGCGTCCTTGTCTGGTGCGCACGTTGCTCTGATCCCCACTTCCGTCATCACGTGGCATTCTCCCTGTGAGTCCAAGGCTGTTCTCCTCTTCTTACATAGCCGCCAGCAATGTTGGATTAAGGATCCCCTCTACTCCAGTATGACTTCTTTATCTTAATTACATCTGCAATGATGCTATTTCCAAATAAGGCCACATTCCAAGGTTCTGGGGAGGACATGCCTTTTGGAGGGGACATTATTCAACCTGTTACATCCACCCAACAAGAACAAAAGGGCGAGTGTCTGTGGTAGGAATCCTGCTGGAGAACTGTCATGATACGACGCATTTGTGGTCTCCTCCCATCCTGCAGGTGACAGACGGTACATGTGGCAGGCAAGCGGCCACAAGCCAGGGAACCTGTAAATCCCACTGCTCAGTGTCACGCCAGAGCTTGGTGCAGGTAAACTCTGGGCTGCTCAGTGGAGAAACGCAAAGGATGCTGCCCTGTTTTCTCCCGAGGCAGCGACAAGGGCCGCAAGTTTGAGGGAAGAGAGGTCAAAGCAGAGCCAGGCTGAGACAGGGACCAAGCTGAGAAAGGAGAAAGACTTTCAATTCTCTAGATGCTGGATATCTAAACTAAAAGAGTCCAATGTTGTGTGAAGTTCAGAAACATGGCGTGGAGACCCCCAGAGCCAAGGTGAGGTAGCTCTGAGGATGGGGCTGGTATATTCATTTGTTACCTTGACCTTTATTGAAAAGCCTTCCCTGGACAGGTCCTTGGGGCATAAAGTAGTGTCCTGGGAGAAACCAGTCAGTGCAGGGAAGACGTGAGGAGGGGATACAGGGGGTACTGGAGAGTGGAGCCGGTATGGAGCAGGTCAGGAGGGCTCCTTAGCAATGCACCTGAGCCGGGGCTCGAAGGGCACCAGGGGTGAGAAGGGCACCCACATTGTGCATGCCCATGCTCAGCTTTCTGTGGTGACATCTGTCCCCGGTCCCCGCTGCCTTCCTCTGGCTTTCTGTGAGGACTCCAAAGATAGAAGAAACGTGGGAGAAAAGAAGGAGCCCAATATTTGTGGTGAAAGACCTGGGCTCCTGGGGCTACTCAAGAGGGCAGAGCTGCTGGGCTGCGTCCAAATGCAGCCTTTTCCATCCCAGGGGGTAGGGACCAGTGTGTGAGGACTCAGTTGTTACCTGGCATTGTACAGGCAGCTGCCGGGCAGTGCTGAAGAAGCCCCGAGAGAATTTTCTGGGTGGTCATGGTGTGATTTAGAGATTTTTCTCTGCAGAGGCTAGATGTTGCCGGAGACAGATGACCGTGCTTGTTTCTAGTGCGCTTAGTCAGGGAGGCTGCCCCTGCCCCTGACCTTCCTAGTTTGTCTGAGAAGCTCAGGAATGGAGGGGGACCAGCAAGGCCTCTGTCCAGAGTGGGGCAGGATGAGACGCCCCATCAGGCCCAGGTGGCTTCACGTCCTGCCGGGGAGATACAGTCAGGCTGGTGGCCCGGGGTCAGCCTTTTCCGTGGTGGCCTGCAGGAGGTGGCAGAGATGTAAAGATGACGGTTGGCAGTACAGTTTTATCACCCTGCTAGATTCAACTCCTGCCTTGGGCTGACTTTTCCTTCAATGAGGGGGCTCGGCTTTTAAAAACAGAGCCATTTTTTAAAAATAAGAAAATGGACTGTGGACTCCCAGGGGTAGAGCTCTTTAAAAAAAAAAAAAGATTTAACTTATTTTTAGAGAGTGGAAGGGAGGGAAAAACATCTGTGTTTGGTTGTCTCAAGCGTGCCCTGTACTGGGGACCTGGCCTGCAACCCAGGCATGTGCCCTGAGTGGGAACTGAACCAGTGATCCTTTGGTTTGCAGGCCAGCATTCAATCCACTGAGCTACACCAGCCGGGACATCATTTCTTCCTCTCAACCACCCTTCAGCCAGCTTTCTTGGTGGATCTTGTTCATCCGTGGGTGGGTGGGAGACTTGGGGGCATGTCCATTCAAGGTGGGCACTCACTCACCATGATTGGGGTGTGAAGACACAGTCATTTACAGTTTATTAAATGTCCCAACCAAAAGGGACAGCCCCTTAGCCTACTCCCAGGCAGGAGACCCACATGGTCCCTCCTAGAGCCCGCCAGAGTCAAAGGCCCAGAGTCCTCTGCTCCTGGGGACAAGGTGGGGTGTCATAGGAGAGAGCTCTGCTACAGGAGGAAGACTCAGGGGGCTGCATCCCAATCTTCTCTCTCCCACCAACTGCTTGGGTTTCTTAGGCTGATCCCATGGCCTCACGGCCTGAATTCATTCGATGGTAAATTGAAGGGTCTAAACTAAATAATTTTGTCCGGCCCCAAAGTTCTAGAATTTTTTCTTCAGAACCTCAGGGTGAAAGGGGTGGCTTTCAGATCACCAAGAGACCTTTGAATGTTTATCAAGGTGGTCCAGGACTAGTCACTGTGACTAAAAGAGAAAGGACAACCGTCTCCACCCGTCAGCACCCAGCACCTGCGTACTCATAGACTGCGACCAAGGGCTCTTCGCCATTACTTAGTTCCACGGGGTTGGCCTTCTCTGCCAACAGTTGTGTCAGCCACGGGGCCGTTCTTGCCTAACGTGGGAATATATGTATCTCCACACACTGTCAGTTTCTCCTTTCAAAGCTTCTTTGAAAACTGGTCAAGGGTCCCGTTTTCAAAAATTCTGTTTCCTCCTATAGGTACAAAGGATTCAAAGGCAACTGTTCCATGACCTTCATCGATCAGTTTAAAGCGCTGCACCAGTGTAACAAGTATTGTAAAATGCTGGGGCTGAAATCGCTTCAGAACAACAACCAGAAACAGAAGAAGCCAAACGTCACGAAAAGCAGGAGTCAGCCAAACTCCACGATGGTGCAGAAGATGGCGTCCGGGATCCCGGCAGAAAAGAAGACCTAGCACCCTGCAGGAGCTAAGAGGCACCGCCTAGCAGCACACCGTCGTGGGGGTGGGCATCTGACAACACCTGGAGAGAGCCCGGAGCCTGCAGAGAGGGCTGTGACAATCCGTGTTCCCCACGGCTTCTGAAGCTGCCACCTGTGGTCTCCATTGCAGTGCTCTGGAGCAGGGGTTGCGACCAGACTTAGGGAGAGACTGCGTCCATTGTCGGCCGCAAGTCCGTCTGTCTTTGTATACACCTGTAGCATTTTCACCGACCTCGCCTTACGTGTCCGTTTGTGTACTTTGCACGTGGTTGCGTTCTCCCGGACATGGTGCTGAGCAGGGTCTGTCCTCAGCCCAAACCCTCCCCACTCCCATTCCTAACTTCGAGATTTCTAGACACTTCCAGCTGCTCTATAAACAGAGGATATGAATTCCTTTATCAGGTCCGTGTGTCACACTAGTGTCGAATATGCTATTGTAGCTGGAGGTGGCTTTTTGAAATACGAGGCCATTTCCCATCATTATTCACACACCCAGTTATAATGTTCTGTTTGATTAAATTCATATTTAAACAAAAAGTGTGAGGTGCATAGATGAGCCCAGACACCGGTTCTGTAGAATTGGTGCCCCAGGCCACGTTCCCCCAGGGTGAGTGATTTAGCGATTTGCGAATAAGTTTAGTGGAGCACAAAGTATTTGCATCTGTTTTTTTTTTTTTTTTTGATGAAGTCCCAAGTTTACATTCGGGGGTCACCATGCTGCACACTCCCTGGGTTTTGACACACACACACACACACACACACATAATGTGTCCTCTGTAACAGCATTGTACAGAACGGTCCCACTGCCCCCAAGTCATTCCCCAGGCTCCTCCTCGTCATCCCTCCCCCTAAAGCCCTGGCAGCTACCGCTCCTTTACTGTCTCCGGAGCTTTGCTTTTTCCAGAATGTCATATAGTTGGAATTCCAGAGTATGGAGCCTTTGCAGATTGTTGGCTGTTTCTTAAGATGATTTCAGCTACTCCCTGGTCGTATTTCAAAGGATGGTTAACCCTCCTCTGAGCAGTGTGATCAATGCTTCTCAAGTTCAAAGTGCCCATAAATCACCTGGATCTTGTGACATTGCAGATCCTGGCCTGGTACGGCCAGAGGCGGCACTTAGTGGGGGTGCCGAGACCACGGGTGGCGGGGTGCTGAAATGTCGAGGGGAGTGACCGGACCTAGGTTCAGATCCCTGTCTGCTGGGGGCAGCACCCAGCTGTTTCTCGGTTCTGCTCTGCGAAACCCACAGGGCGCAGGGCTCACCACCGACAGGGCGGGCCAGCCTCCCACGAGGGGCGGGTCTGGCTTCACAGAGGGCTCCTGACTTCCACTGAAAACACTCTTCTTCTCAGGCACTGGGTTTTTTTGGCCAAAGAGAGAACATAGGTGGGATGTTTTGTTTTGAAAAGGGATTGCAGGAGGAAACTCTTCAGCTAGTCACATCTATTTTTGGAAACTGCCATCTCCAGCCTTTCGTTGGAAGTGGTTTCCCTGGCTGCAAAGTGCAAAGTGCTCATTTTTCTACAAGGCAGCCTGCAGCCTGCTTTCCCCATAAAGGTCCTACAGATGTATGTAGCAGTGGAATTTTAGAGAGTTCTACGATAGCAAAAAGGCGCAGGGCCCATTTTGAATAGAATTCGTGTAAACACAGCGGGGCAAAAGTAGGTTAACAGTGATGAGTACACAAAGCAGAGTTTATTCTTGTATCATTTATTAATTATCGCACTATTCTCCATACGAACAACTGTCAACCTACTTTTGCCCCACCCTGTATATGCACATACACAGATATAAAATATACAGTTTACTCATATATATATATATATATAGTCAGAGCCCTTTCAACAGACCAGGGTATTTTCTTTAGTAACAATTTGTAATCATAAAAATAATGACAACACAAGCGATTGACTTTTTTCAATTCTAGAAAGGGGCAAAATGGAAGAGTTAAAGTCACCCTGTAGCCCCCTTCCCTCGGAGTGACTTTGAATTTCATCTTGGGGAGACCGTGGCAGGGAAAGGAGCTTCTGCTCCGCTTACAGGGCGCCTCTCTGGGACGCAGCTGTCCCTTCCTCCTTTCATGGATGCTTAGATTTCCCCTAAGTGCCCTTATTGTTTGTTGTCATCTGATCTCATCTGTTTAAAAACATTCAGAGCACGGGGACAGAAGGGCACCGCCGTGGGATTCGGCCCAGCCGCAGCTCCGGGGACCGCCTCCGTGGGGGGTGTGGCCATCAGTCCCGCCCGCCGCCGAACCCTGACCTTCTGTTCCCAGACGAATTGCTGTTTTCCTTGCAGCCACTTAACAAGTCTGTGGTGAGCCCTCTCACACCGAAGGTGCTGTGGGGGCGTCAGAAACGCCCACGTCCACTTTCCATCGATGTTCCCGTTGTCGGTCTGCTAACTGTGCGGCGTCTGGAGTCTAGAAATGCAAGGAGCGCCCCTCCCAGGCTCTGGGCGAGGGCGGCCTGGCCGGTCCCTCTGGGGGTTTTGTTCCCGGTGCCTGCAGGCTGGTCATACACATATGTATGTCATGCAGGGCCTCCGGGGTGGACAGATGACAAAAATAAACACACACTTGATTACAAAGAGCCCGTGTTTTCAACAGCAGCTTCATCACTGATGAGAACGGCAGGGACGGTGAGCTCCCGCCAGTGGGCCTCCTGTTCTGCTGAGTCTAATTCTGGATGCGTCGCGGTCGGCTGGCTCATGTCAATATTTCATGGGACTTTACTGTGCCAGTGCCTCTCCAGCCACGCTTCCGACGAGCCTCCTAATAGCAAAGGGCTGCGAGAGATTCTCATGCAAAAGAGTGTCCAAAGAAGTCACAATTATTTCTAATTCTAAAGGCCTCTCTTTTCTAAATGTGCGCATACGGTTTTGCATGTGTGTGTTGGGCGTGTATTTGACTGGCTGCAGATAGGAGGCGTCCATCACAGTCGCCCGGTTCTGGCTGGTGCCCCACGGGTGTGTTCCGCTCGGCGGGGCCTCGTGTGCGGAAGTGAACAGCCTGGCGTTTCTCCCCCGTTTAGATCTGCAGATGCCACTTAGGCTTAAATAGTTAAAAAAAAAAAAAAATCAAAGAGACACAAAAACCTTATCTGCCTCCCGCACAGAGGGGCCATGTTCCAGCTCTGCCCCAGCGGCTCTGAGCCCCTTCCACAGCTTCCTTGTTCTAAAACTCATATCAAGGTTGAAAGGCAAGAGGAATGCCAGGTTCACCTGGGTCGTCAAGTGAGCACGGGTTTCAACTTTTTTTTTTAATCCTCACCCAAGGACATGTTTATTGATTTTACAGAGAGGAGAAGGGAGGGAGAAAGAGAGGGAGAGAAACATCAATGTGGGGTTGCCTCTAGCACACCCCCTACTGGGGACCTGGCCCACAACCCAGGCCTGTGCCCTGACTGGGAATCGAACCAGCGATGCTTTGAGCCCACACTCAATCCCACTGAGCCACACCAGGCAGGGCCTCTTAGTGTCTTATTCATTTCCTGGGGCTGCCTTTTCCCTGCCCAGCCCTCCCGTGGTATGAACCCCACATCCTAACTGAGCAAACTACCCCCTGACTGACCACCGATTTCAAATCTTAGTACCACCTTGTCAGTCTCGTTCCTTCCTCCCAGATCCCTCCGAGCTCACACCAGCTGTGAACGCACTGCAGGGGCGACTTCCTGCGTTAACGTTTCTCTCCCCCATTAGCAGGGGGACTCTGTGAGGAGAGACCTTGATCTCATTTATTTCCTGATGTGTCCCTAACATGTAGAAGTGCCTGGAACATAGTAGATGCTTAATAAATATCTATTCAATCCACCCCTGTTTATCTATAAATATCTGTATCTCATTCAACACAGAGGGGTGAATTTCAGAAGTCATTTTACTATCACTAGGGAAAGCAATACAGTAAAATATCACCTAAAATGACCTACAAGTATACATAAACTATATTTTCCCCCATTGTCGATATTAAGAAAAAAGTAAAATGAGAAGAAATTGTGTCCCACAATGGATTTACATAATACATTTTTTTCAGGGTTCAGTTTTCAAGTCATTTCACATTGTTTTATGGACCCCTCTCTGTTAACCCCAGCGCCCCCACCGCACTCCCAGTCTAGACTATTAATGTTTTAATAATCTGGCCCCATGTCTCTTAAAAACTCTCCCTTTCGAACATCAAGGGTGCCTCTGGGCAGAAACTGGCCCAGGAGCGCTGACAACCCACCTGCACCATCTTCACGCTGGTTTTAGGTAAGTGTAGCTTTGACCGCTTGCCCTTCCAGCTTCCAGGTTCTCTTTCATTTTCCACCTTTCTGAAAGAGGTGAACTTGGAGAAGGACATAAACGTTGATGATGGCTCAGCAGAGAGAAGAAAGGTCCCTCCACAGGGTGAATGGCAAGAGCCCAGGCTCGGGGCCAGGCAGAAGACGACCATCCCTGAGCACCAGCAAGCAGACTCACCTGGCAAGGTGGGAGCCTTTCATCGTGTGAGGAGGGAGGAGCAGGCTGGGGCACGGTAGAGGCAGGGGCTTTGTTGGTTGGTCAGAGATCCAGGCTTGTTTTTGTGGCTTTAGAAGGTGCTGGAGGCTTAACCATGGACAAAACCCGTAACCTGGGGAGCGTAGTGCTTGCCTGGGAAGGAGGCAGGTTGGAGGAGCAGAGGGCACATGAGACTTCTCTGGGCCAGCGAGCAGGAGTGGCCCCCGGGGACCAGAAAGACACCATGTCTAAGAAGGGCTCAGGAGCCAGTCGTGGGAAGCCGGGAGTGACCCGCAGATGGAAAGCAGAAGCAAAAGCAATACAGAAACTATACTAGGTCGTTCCATTTCAGCATCTGGAAGCTTCCCTCTCCGGGCAGCTTCTCCAGGGCTCTGCAGGGCAGGGGCCAACCCTGCACCCAGGTCACTCAGCTGTGAGGGACCGCAGGAAGGGCAGCACCTGGCTGAGGTGGGGAAATCCCGCCGTCCCCATCAAGTGGAGGCACTTCTGTAGTGAGAGCCACTGTTTGCAGGGAGCCCAGCTTACTGCTCAGAATCAGCAGACCACAGGAAAGGTTGCCCTTGGTAACTGATGCACTTGGCACTGCTGAGGCTTCCCTGGAGGTCGTCTGCTTTGTCCATAGTTACCCATCTTGCTCACGACATGGTCTTGAAGGTGGGTACAGTATTTACCATTGTTTGCACGTCTGCGTTACAGGAAACCCATACATCAAACCAAGTGCTCACCACACTGGAGGGAGGGCTTCCACATGATGTGGCCCTGCACCGTGAGTCGGTCACCTTCCCCCCTCCACCCCGACCGTGCCAGGCTGGAGATAAGGAAGAAACGCCATCCCCGCCGCTTTAAAAGGCAATTAAGTCACATTTCTCTGAATCGTTGGAATAATCCCTTCAATTTTTACCTTTCAATGGGTATTTTCTAGAACCTTCTTCTCTTGGCTCTCTCCTTATCTTTCAGAAGGCGCAGAGGGACCCCTCCGTCACCTACCTGTCCATTCACTCCTATTCTTGGCTGAAGCTCAGGGAGCTCCAGAGACTAGGGTGCTTGGCCCTCCCCTCCCCCGTGCTCCATGCTGCTCCGGCCCCTGTGCCCCTCGTCTTCCCTCCGCCCTGGGTGGGGAGACAAAACTCTGCCCTGCTTCACATTTGACAATGAAAAAGCCTTTTGGGGGAGAAAGAGTTGCTGTAAAAACTGTACTTTGTTTTGCGCTCTTTTTCCCATTCTTACTACAACATCATGTCTCTGCCTCTCCACGACCAGAGCAGTTCACACGAGGAAGGGAGAAAAATGTACCCTGCATTCATTCTTTCTACCCAATATCCTTTTCCCCTTCTTCTTTAGAAACAGACCCCAACTTCATTCACAGTGGAAAGGTGCCTAGTTACAACACTGCATTTCCCAGGCTCCTTTGCAACTGAAGGTAGTCCTGTGTCACAGTTCTGACCAATGAGATCGAAGCAGAGTCTCCAGCTGGGGCTTCCAGGTGTGTTCTTTAAAAGGGATTGAGTGGGAGAGCAACTGCCCTTTTTTACCTTCATCCTTCAAGTTCTTCCTTCCTGGAACACAAACTTGAGAGCCAGAGCTCTAGTAGTGATATTGTGACCATGAGGACAGGCTAGTATGGACACCAAGGAGGATCCAAATGGCTGAAGAAGGATTCAAGCGGAGCTGCTGCCCCAGTCCTTGGCTCTTTACCTCCCAAATTTTTAATTAAAAGAGAGAAAATTAAAGTTTAATTTTGTCTAAACCACCGAATATATTCTTTTATGTAAATTGTTACTATTTAAAAATAAAGCTCTCACAGGCATTCAAAATCGAGCATCTTGCGAATACCTTCATTTTCTGCAGTGGTGCTCAGTTTTGGCTGCACATTAAAGTGACATTCTGTGCTGTTTAAAGTGTCAATGCCTGGTCCCCCGCTGAGATCCCTGTGTAACTGGCCTGGGGCACAGCTTGGGCTAGGGATTGTTACAGCTCTCAGGGCGATTCTAATGTGGCTGCAATGTGCAGCTGAGGTCGAGTCATTGGCGGATCGATTCTCTCAGCTGCTCTCTCATCACGCACTAATGAACACCGCAGTGGACCAGACCTGCAGCTCCCTGGTTCATCAGAAGCTCCTGGAGGGCTCGTTAAAACACAGGGTGTCTCCGTAGCCCCAGTTTCTGCTTTAATGGGTCTGGCGTGGGCCACAGGATTTGCACTTCTAACAAGCCCCCGTGTGGTGATGACGCTGCCGGTTGGGGGCCATAGCTGTAGCTGGGGTGTTTTTTTTTTGTTTGTTTGGTTTTTTTTTGCCTCCAGCCTCTTGTGCCCTTTCCTTCACAAAGAAGTGCATGTTAAGCCATTCTGCCAAAACCTGGCAGGGGCTCTTCCCAGAAGAGTTTCTCTGATCCCAGCATGACTTTCAGTGGCGGGGGGGGGGGGGGGGGAGTTGTGTGTGTGTGTGTGGAGGTGGGGGAGGTTGGACGGTGCTCAAACCAGCACTTCTCACTGCCTGCAAGAAAAAAAACTCCTGCAGAGCAACCATGGGGGAGCCCACTGTCCACAGAGGAGCCTGGTGATCTGTTGACAAGGTCCCAGACTGTGGTGGAAGGGAGGAACCTTCCAGAGAAGCCAAGAGAGCATCCCAGTGACACCAGCTGAATACTTGGAACACAAGCATCCATCACAACATACTGGAGAGCAGAGGGCAGCCCACAGGAGGGACTGTAGCTCTCACTACAGAGCTTGGCAGATGAGCTCCTCGGTCTTCTGAGGGTTGAGTCCCCCTCTGAGGACTGGATGACAGCTCTGAACCCTCCCCCTAGGAAAAACGCATCTAAACATGAAAGGTTTCAGGAGCTGGAAGAATCGCCCTGGTTCCACCCTGGGACCCGGGAGTAAGGCGTCCATCCTGAGGACAAGAGAAGCGGCAGCATTTCGGGCTGACATCTGGCACAAGATAGCCGCAGACCCGATGTCAGATGATTAAAGACAAGCTGTTTGGCAGGAAAACAGGCCAGTGGGCGACAGAGACCGTCAGCTACTTAATTGTAACAAGATAGACATCGGCTAAAACAAAATACCGACTGGCAGTAATACGGTGCAATGAATGGGGACCCAGCCCAGAGACATACTCAAAATTCTTGGCATTATTCATCCAACAAGCATTTATCGCAAACCCACCATGAGATCAGGACTGTCTTCTACAGAGACGCCCTCTTCGTTTATACTGCCGCAGAGGCTGACGGCAGCCTCCGGCACGGCCTGGAGCGAGAGCACTCTCCAATGGGAACGCAGAGTTTACCGGGGACGATCAGTTCTCTGGCTTAGGGGTCCAAACTGGAGATACAAGGAGGAGGAAGTCGCTTGGTATCACGTGAAGAAACTGAAAAGACACCTAAAGAAGGCAGGCAAGCAAAGGCCATTAAGTAGCCGGGGCCATGAGATCCTAAGATCCCAGAAGATAGGAGAAAGCAGTAGTTCTAGGAGAGCAGAAACTGTAGGTAAGGAAGGTGACAGTTATGATAGCCGGAAGAGCAGGCAAGGGAGTCAATGACAGAGGCTTGATTTATTTCCGCAGTCCTGGGAGGGACCAGTTTCCCCAATCTGTGGCGGACCCACGAATCCTGACTGTCTACCACGTTCCACAAGGCCTTACCTCGTGATGGTTTGGGACCTCCCACGTGATTCCTGTCCCTGTACTACATGTGGCCTCTTCTAGAAAACTTTCCCCAGCTCAGTGTTTTGTACATATTAGGTGCTTAACAAATATTGTAAGAATGGATTCCTTGAGATAATCTAGGAAAAAAAATGCTTCCCGCTATCAAAATTTTCTAACACCTCGCCTACATTTGGGGGTGGTGATTTGTAGCCACATCCTCTGGAACACCTTTAGGGGTCCTTTCCACGGTTTATTCAAACCAGTGTACGGCTCTAATTGCTGAGCCAATGGCCTGAGATAACCCGTGCTCATGCGGAGACAGAGGAGAGACCGGAACGACCTCTATCTTGGGGAACAGGTTGTTAGTGCCCAGAGAGAGACTGTAAGTATGGTCGCTGCCACATCCAGCGGTAGGAGGGAATTTCTGACTTCTTCGTATCAGCTGCGCTGGGAATCCGAGCAGAAAACAAGACAGGTGCTGCGTGGAAGACAGGCAGCCTTGACAATGAGCAGGCCTTTAATCAGCTCTCGGCTGGGCTAACTGTGCCAGACAAGGGAAAAGGAAGGGACTTGCTCTCTAGGTAGAACAAGATCAGTTCTTGTCTGGTGTGTTTAATGGGTCCACAGACCTCTTCCACTCCTCTCCCTCTGCCTCGCAAGACTTTGAAAACTTTATCAAAATTAAAGCTGAACTCTGCTGTTGGGGAAGCTCTTCATACAATCAGTGTGGAACACTAAGGTAGCAAATGGGAAATCCTTGGGAACCAGAGGTTTTGATGTGCAGGGACACAGCCTGCCACTTGGGGGCAGTATCACATGTAGAGAGTGAGGGCTGGATTACCAGGCTGCTCATTGCAGCCTAAATGGGAGATCGCTGCCCTGGCTTCCCCCCACCGCCCCCCTTTTTTTTTCCTTTTTAAGAAGTCCCTTGCCCTGCCTGGATGGTTCAGTTGGTTGAAATGCTGTTCTGTACAGCAAAAAGTTGCAGGTTTGATTCCCAGTCAGGTCACATACCTGGGTTGCAGATTGGATCTCTAGTCAGGGCGTGTATGGGAGGCCACCAATAGATGTTTCTCTCTTTCTCTGTCTGTGTCTCTCTTTCTCTTTATCTCTCTGTCTCCCCTCCCTCCTTTTCTTGATCTCTAAGATCAATAAAAACATATCCTTACGTGAAGATTTTTTACAAAATGCCTATAGGAAAGTTTCAGTTGAAAGAGAATTTAAAGGCATTTTACACAGCTCCTCTGAGAAATTAAAATTCTTCACGTGTGCATTGCAAACACAGACACATGCACCTGCCCCAGCCACCTGCCAAACCGTACAATGTGCTGCTTTTGTTTAAAAGGGGATCTTTTTCTGTGGATGTCTGGCAGCATTTTTTAAGGGACAGTCCCCACCAAATAAATCTCAGACTCACAGTTCAGTTCCTCTCTGGAGGCAATCACTGGGAGATGCTTAGGAAACTTGCTGTCAAGCTGTCAAGGTGAAAATCTCTATGCTTCCCCTGCCAAGGTCACGACTTTCTCTTTAATTGGGTGGCTGCCTAAAGCAGCAGAGTGCTTCTTCCCTGGGGTGCTGGCCTCTTATCCATGCCTTTGTCCCAGGTGCGGTTTCCTTTCTTTCAGCCCAAGCCCCCCACACCTGCTTCAAAGAATCCATGACAAACACAGCCAAGGCTCAGTTGTCCGTCTGTCCTCACTGGGATGTCAGCACTCTATTACGGAAAGGGCATCCTTTTTTGAATTCTCCGTGACCCTTTTTTGAATTCTCCGTGACTAGCATAATGCCCGGCGCACGTTTGCACATTGGTTGAGCGAGCGAGTGAATGTCTCCTTCACTTTTGTGTCCTGTGTGCAGTGCTCAAATACGCTCAGCACACCATCGATTCGTGTCACATCTGTCTTTTCTCAGAGAGTATTTGGTGACCCAGCAGCCTCACTCAGGCCTTTTGGAGTGTTCAGGAGCCATGTACAGTTTGGCGACCTGGTGCGTGTTTGATATCTTTTGTTTTTGTTAGAAATCTTAGAAGGGACCTCGGATAGGCAAGGGTAGAAAGTGGATGTCCCTCATTCCTTCACCTCCCCACAGGCCCTGGGGCTCCTGCCACGGGGGTGGGGGAATAGAGGGGCCATGGGACATTCCACTGGTGGCCTTGGTGTGGGTTTTCTGCAACAGGGGAGGGGGCCACAGTGGAGGAACCGGGCTCATGACGTGGTGGGCGGAGCATTACCCAGCTCACTCCTCATCCAGCTCCCGGGAGATCTAAAAGCTCCTCACAGGCACCGAGAGGGCTCGGATCCATCCCGAGACCCACAGCGGCCCGTCCCCAGATCTTGTCTGCTCACGATGGTGGCAACAGGGTAAGTAAGAGCAGCAGGATCGTCATCTTCCAGCATTGACACCAGCATGACACAGCGTCCTTTATCCATAATCTGTTGGCCATGGAGTCATCCACATACACAAGAGCAATTATTTCCCACTAGTAAACCAAACAGATGGCCAAGTCTGACTCAGTGTCCTGTCATCTGGAAAGAACTGAAGGACATAATGAGAGCCTTTGGGCACCTTGTCTGGGTGCAGTGATGGCATCTAGTTCCTTCAAGTCTTAATGTCTTTGTATGGCAACTCCTACATCGAGAGCAGCTTGGAGAAGGGACCTGGCCTCCTTCTTTGTGTCCCCAGGGCGCAGTACAGTGTGAGGCCTAGAGTAAACACGTGACCCGTCTGTCCAGTGAGGGGCGGACAATGTGGGGAAGAAGGAGCATAAACATGGACCCGCCCACCGGGTTCTAAAATGGCAAATGAAGGAGGGTCCTCTGAAAGCCGAAGGGGACAGTTCTTAGATGACGGAAAAGGAAGGGGACTTTACACAGCATCTGGCCACTCCTTCAGCAAGTACTGCTTGACTCCTCGCGGCATCTACTCTCAACTGGTGACAACCACAGGACACCACAGGGACGAAGCGGCAGAGCCTGGAAACCTGGCTTTGGGGTCCAGCTGAGCCACAGACTACCTGGGCACATTCCTCAGCCTTTCTGGGCTCCAATTTTCTCATCAGAACAAGGAGTCTGGTTTCCATTTCTAACATTCTACTGTCTCCTGATTCAAGGAAATACACCAAGTAGAAAATATAGGTTTAAGAAGAGTCCAGAAAAAGGTAGAGATGAGCCATCTGCATGTGACAGCTGCTATGCTATTTCGCAAATGTCCTCTGGGGCTGGCCGGGACATCGGCCAGGCCCTAAGTGGCAACTGTCATGTTTGAGGTCTACAGTGTCCTAAGATGAAAGGATTCGTAGGGCCTCACAGATGTGATTCGCAGAGCAAAATAAGGCTGTCTCCTGGGGAAAGAAACCCTCTCAGTGCGGCTGCCTGGTTCTCTGCTGCCTCCCAGCTCCCGTGTGGCTTTCACTGCACATCAAAGTGGACCCTTTCATCTTGCACGCTGCATTGGGAGTCAGGCATGCTTTATGAGAGAGGACCGGCAAGAGTCATCCTAGGGGAGAGTGGGAGCCGTGAAAGCTGGGCTGGGGAAGGATGCTGTGATCAGACTGGAGCAGCAGGATTGTGTAGCCATGGCTCTAGAGTGGGGTGCGGATGCTTTGTCCTCTGCAAGTGGCCCTTAGAGTTCCACAGGAAGAACCAACCAGGCCCCCAACTGGGATGCAGAGCTGACCCAGGCAGCAACATGATGTTAGGCGCTGTGTGAGCCAAGCCAGAGAAAAGATGCAGAATGCCCTTCCTGTGCTCCCTGTTTAATTCCATCTGAGCGAAACCTCAGGGCAAGTGGGGAGGAGGAGTACGTGAGGCCAGCTCCGCATCGTCCCTGAGCCTGGGAACTGTTTGGGACCTGAAGGCTCTGGGTTAGTCATTGCCACACCAGCTGGCTGGCTCACTAAGTTGGCCAATTCATGGCTGGATAGTTGGTCACCCCTTCCAAACCCCAAACCACCACCGAGATGTCCTTCCCTTCTCGTCCCTTCTACTTCGTGGTTTGGTGTGTCCCCAGGTTTGGCTCTCTCTGCATTGTGAACACTCACACGGAGAGCCTGTCCCGTGTGACTCATCTCTCTCTTATCCCGTGGAATATGTTGGCGAAGCAGACAGCAGGGCTGAGGGTATTGATCACACACCAGCATGACTAACCCAGCTTCGACATGGCCTTGGCCGTGGAGCTGGGGGTTCTGTGGAATAACCTGGCCAAGGAAAGTGGCACGTAGAAGGCGTTAGAGTTGGGACGCCCAGGCTGAGCTCCAGTAGCACGACCAGATTCTCAGCCTCCGTTCACTACCTGGGGGGGGGGGCAAACCTGCCATCTTTGCCCTGTGGTAAATGGACCAAATAAAAGAGTGTGCTTGGGGGTGATTTGAATAATAGCAGAGACCTCTACCAATGCTTGTTCAATTAGTGCTTTCTCAAACAAAACAAAACAAAACAAAACAAAACAAAACAAAACAAAACAAAACAAAACACCCACGGAAAAGGAATGTTGGTACGAATGATTTCAGGGGAGCTAGTTCTCCGCTTGACGTTGCTGAGGTGGAAGGAGATGTGGGACACGCAGAATGGGCCTCCTCTTCTTTGGACGGAAGCTTTTCTGACCCTGGGTCGTTGGCCGTGTGTCACAGGTGTGTGGACTGCACTCAAGGGCTGCTTCCCAGCAAGAGACTTGGAATGGTTTTACAAAGTTTTGCCGATTGGCTAATACACATAAATGAACAATCAGAACGGCCGCCTACCGAATGTGAGCCAGTGAGCGGCATTTCTGGAAATGTCAGACACATGGCATTCGTCCCTCGAGCCGCTCCACACACATTTTTCTGATCAATGAATGGCTGGTGATGGGAGGCACTGTCTCTGGCGGTTGCTCCGATCCTTTCCATTTGATTTAACACGCCCCGGCTCACTCAGCCAGTCATGAGAGAGAAGCCGTAACCCTGCACAAATAGAAACTCCTCCTTACTTTAAATGCCTCTCAGAGAAAGACTGTGCCTCAAACAAGACCACCCGGCCGGTCCGACTGTCCCAGAGCTGCTTGGGTTTAAAGTGCTCAGATTTGCTGAGGAAACTCACTCAGAGCTCATTTATAACTTCCTGATGATAACTGACTGAAACACAAGGCAGAAGAACTTAGAATACAAATTCAGTAATCAGCCTGGTAATTGATTACAATCAGTAGAAATCAAACATGTTATTGAACTTCTGAATGGTCAATGAAGCCATCTGTGACTTTATTAGAAAGTTGTTTTTTTAGTGATGAAAAGTGCAAGACTCACGAACCTTGACATTGCACCTGTAAACCTGTGGTTTACAAAACAGCGCTAACCTGGTTAGTTTTCTGTGTCTCACATTTCCTAACTGTTCTTTTCAACTCCATAAGCATGGGTTGACCAATTACCACGTGCCTCACCTTGTGCTGGGTCCTCTTACGGACTCGGGAAAATAAGAATACTCATCATCAGTGTCAGGATTTAACGACAGCACATGAGAGGCATCGTTCAGATGACATGCTGGGCAGGAGCACAGAAGGACTGGAATTATTCAGTAATCACACGTTCCCGGGAGCACTGCTGGAAGCTGAACCTTCTTGCCTGTACCGAACAGGCGCCAAGGCAGGTATTGAGAGGAAGGATTGCCTAACAGTAGCTATTTAGTGTGATAATGGCGTTTGATAGCTTGGACACAAACACCATTGTCACACTCCACAGCTCTGCTAAGGAGCATCTGTAGCTGGGACGGTGTTAACTTCACCTGCACATTCCTCTGTGGCCAATCCCCAGGGAGCCTTGCCGGTTGTGCAGAGTGACCTGAGCAGAGAAAAGAAGGATCAAGGGCAGGGAGCATCTTGAACATCGGAAAGAGAGAAAGACTCACAGATGTCAGGCGTATGTGTCCTGGACCAGCCACGCTGAGAAAGGGACCCAAAGGGACCCGCTGCCTCATGTTCTGTTACCACCTCGCCAGGACCTCCCATCAACAGGAAGAAATACTTCCTTTGGAAATGGATGAGAAATCTGTTTGCATCCGTTTTCTAAAAGGGCTAAGAGAGAAAGAATCCCTAGAGGGAACTGATTTTAGGAAACAAATTCTTAGTGGATCACCGCATTATAACCCATAATAATATGACTGGACCCTCCCCAACTCTCGCCTCACCATCTGTTTCAACCCGTCATCAGTAAACGTAGTAATTCTGCGGCCTAAGGAAGTTCAAGTTATTTTGCAAGGGGCTGTCGCATTTAGATGGGACGTGATCTACTTTCAGTGGCACCTACTGGGTACAGAGGCATCCAGATTTTGCATGTTATTCACCACTGTTGTTTCCCACCGTCATCGTGGGTGGGAGGTGAGGGGAGAGAAGGAAAGGTGGAAAATGGAGCGAGAGAGAAACTATACAATTTTTCATGAATAATACTCATTTTCTAGCAAGCAGGAGCCCCCTGTAAATAAATCCCCCTGGTTTCTTGAGTTTCCTGTTAAAAATGCTTTCTAACTCATACATATATACTTCTGGCCACAAGGGAGAAGGAGAAATGAGGCATTTCACCCAATTGTTTATTTGTTCCCAAATGCTGGAAAAGGAAGGAGTAGGGGCCAGTTCATTTTTACCCCAAGAGAACCATGGCGTTAGCAGTGGGGCCGGAGCCTCACTAGGTGGTCAAATCAGCCAACTCAACAATAGAAAGTGAACACTCAGCCCTGGCTGGTGCAGCTCAGTGGATTGAGCGCGGGCTGGGAACCAAAGGGTCCCGGTTCGATTCCCCGTCAGGGCACATGCCTGGGTTGCAGGCCAGGTCCCCAGTGGGGGCCATGTGAGAGGCAACCATACATTGCTGTTTCTCTCCCTCTCTTTCTCCCTCCCTTCCTCTCTCTCTGAAAATAATAAATAAATTCTTAAAAAAAAAAAAGAAAGTGAACACTCTGCGTTTTTTAATAAAAATGACCCTTATCCACAGGCAGGCCACGAAATCACCCTCTTCGTCCCAGACCGTGAGCTATTAGCGCTGCGAAAGTCACCTAGCCACCGCAGGGTTGGGGCCCTTTCTCTTTTCTTTTTTTTTTGCTTTTCAGTTTTATGGCAATATCATTGATACACAGCCTTGTATTTGCCTTAGGAGCACCAGCCAGACTTTTCGACGGTGCTGATTTGCTTATCTTCCTATTGAGTGGCTGACTTCCTTCGGTGTCTGCCTTGCCAGGGCGCGGTCACTTGCAGGGCAGCAGGGAAGTACCGCCCGGCCCACTGAGAGACCTGCTCCCTTCAGGTGGAGCCCTTCCCCGGGGTTCTTCTGCCACGGCTCACCCCAAACACAGACAGACTCTGGAGTTCTCCAGCTGGCCCCAAATGTCCCCAGCAACCCTCAGCCCCCTGGCTGCAGCTGCAGGGACATACTCTTGCAGCTCTTCCCTCCTCACTGCTTCATCTGACAAGTCAGCAAGCTCATCTGCTTTGTGTGAGGGACCTAGCACGGACACCCCCCCACTTCCTGGCCACTCAAGAGACATCGCTGGCCATGACAAGAGGCCCCAGACAGCTCTTAGTTCATTTGGGATTTAGGGGAAAAAGGTCCTGTAGGACATGCTGCGAGGGCTCTGTATGGGGCGAGGGCTTGCGTCCACTTCATTTACAGCACCTGGGAGCAGCGCGTGGGCCCTGCACGTCTCAGGTGTGTGCTGCGTGCCGCAGCCTTTCCGTGGTCTGCCGAGGACAGGAAGGGGGGGAAGAGTCAACGGGGAGGAGGGAGAGGATGTTAATGCGTGTCAGGTAAACGTTACCAACACCTTCCCCAAGCACACCTCTGTTCCTTTGGTCCAAGAAATTTATCTCAAGGAAAGAGTCCTTGAGTTTGGAGAAAACATTTTTTCCCCTACAAATCTGTAGAAAGATTCACCCATAAGGTTGTCCAGGGAGGCATTGTTTGTGTTAGTAAAAATTGCAAACAACCTTCATGTCCAATTATAGAAGGTTAGTATATTTATAATACACCCTAGTCATTTAAGTTGATATTGTAGAAGAAATGGTGGTTGACTTGGAAAGAGATTCACGATATGTTTTTGAACGAAGAAGTCATTTACAAAATAATATACTCAGTATGAGCCCTTTTTTGTGAAAAATGCCTATACGCCAGGGCCCAAACATCCTATCTTTAATTGGTAGATTGGGGCTTCATTTTTTTCCTCCTTTTGCTTTTCCACATTGATTTATTTCTACAAATCATGTAGTACTTTTGTACCGAGAGGAGCAATTAGAATTTAAATAACTTGTGAGCAGGGTTTGTGTGTGTGTGTGTGTGTTCCTAATAAAATTCCTCCTTGCACAAGGCTCCTCCGACATTGGGAGGCCAGGACTTACCCTCGGTCTACGCGGCTTGTCAACGGGCTGGGAAAGGCGTGCGGCCCTGAGAGACGGGCCTCAGGCTAATTTCCCAGCAAATGATTAGTGGGCTGCTTTGTTACACAGAAGCACAATTTTATGGCATGACTGCATCAATCCATAAACACATGTGTCGCGTGTGTGTTATGTTCTCGGCCTTGCGCGCACATTTTAAACACAGCTCTAATGGCCATCACCTTTTATTACTTCTCTGATTGCTTCTGCAGGTGCAGTTAAACTCTGCATGCAAAGTGGTGTAAACAAGCAAGCGGAATGTTTCCCCTTCGTCCGAATGCCATCCAACAATGTCACTAACAAAACAATGAGGAGTTGTGAACGCCAGGATGTACCTGGATATCTAATTTTTTTAATTCACAAAGTCATTGCTCATTCTGCAGGTATAAAAAAAATCTTTTGTTCTTGTACTTTCAAATGTAACAATTTAAATAGTACCAGTTCATAAAAACTAGGAGGTTTATAAGGTGGTTGAGAAGTAATTACACCTGGTATTTCCTATGGAAAAAAAAAATTAATGCTTAAGGCAAGATGTTGGGTATTTATCAGAGCGACTGTCCAAATGCCAGCACAATTTTCTGCTGCTTAGAAAAGCCCCCAGGGACCCAGTTTGGCGGCTCTCCCCGACTGCAGCCCCACTAAGCTCTCCCCATCTCCCTCCGCACCTTCCTGAGATTTCCCCTGGGCAGGGGCTGGACATTCCTAAATGGCCATTACGATGACATTTCTGGGCAGTGTCCCTGTCTAATCTTCGCTCGCCTTCCAGCCTGGACTGAGTGTCTAGACATTTCTGGTGTCTAGAATTCAGAAGGCAGTCTTCCCATTGAGCCCGTGGGTATGAAGATCAGGCATGACTGGGTTTGCCCCTCTTTTTATCTCATGGGCTTTTTTTCATTAATGGAGTGAGGGGGTTCCTCAAGGAGAAAGCCTGTACAAAGCCTAACCCTCTAGCAAGTTCTTCAGTCTAAGTATTTCGTGTGCAGTTCACGAGTATCAGGAATATCACAGAAATCCCTATATTTTCTTAGGTCAGGTCTGGGCGTGAGCAGCTTGTCTTTGCCTTACTGCTATGATTCCCAGGGGCTGAGAACCATCTCGGCCAGCCACAGAAGACGGAGAAAATGCAGCTTTGGGGTCTGTGAAGTGTTACCTGGCAGAAAACCTTATCAATCAGCACCAAAAAAAAAAAAAGTTTTCTTAAAAAGCAAAAGATAAATGAAAATACTTTTTCCTGATTCCAAATCCACAAGTACTGTCACTTCAAATACATGTGCTAAAGGCATCAGTTTGATTCTTTTAGGCTGTCAGCATCTGGATGTAGACAAAGAAAGACACTGTCATACACCTGAGTCTTGTCATTTTGAAAGGACAAGGACATTTTAAAATAAGATGTTCTTGTCAATAGGGAGCAAAGACGCATTTCTTTTCTGGTTGAGATTCGCTTAGAAGGGGAATTCTGGGTGCTCCTGACGCCCGCACCCATTATCCATGTTTATCACCAACCAGGGGTTAAGAAGGATGGCTGGGCAAATTCTCAGCTGAGCTGGGGTTTCTGCAGACCCTTTGCAAGAGAATTGCTGAGGTTGGGGGATTCCTGGGAACCAGCCTCCTCTCTGCGCTGGCATCCAGCTCTTTCCAGTGCTGTCCATGGACTAATAAGAGATGGACACCACAACAGCCCTGAGGCTGGCGTTTTAGCTGCTGAAGAACAAAGCAGAGTGAGCTTTGCCGTGTGCTTGCCCAGAAGCTTGGGCAGGGGAGGGATTCCTGGTCAGATAAACCTCCTAATTCCAGTTAGTCTTCCGGGGGATCTTGAAGGCTTTGGAGCAGTTGTGAGACCACACCATCATAAAACAGGTCATGGCTTCATGGGCCACCGCTCAAACAGCAGAAATAAAAGTCCGTGCCCCTTCTGGGTCCTGACCCCTCCCTAGCCTTAGCCTTTCCCTCCACAGCGCTGAGAAGAATGTCTAGAAAAGTCTCAAGTTTTTTTCAGGCTTTCTGAAAAAACAAAACAAAACATAATAATCACAGCAGACAAATTCAAGTACGCTGTGTTGACCACTGCGCCTTGCTCAGATGTCGTGTGGGGTCTTTTTAAACACCTAGGGCACAGCTCACCCCCACCTTTGAAAGGCAGTGAGCACCGAAAAGAACAGCATCAGTCACATGGAGAGTTGGAGGGTTCATGGGAAGAGAGGAACTTACCTTCCAGGTAGCTTGCATCTCGCAGCCCAGGCCCTCTTCTGGCTGGCGGGGCGGTGCCTCCCGGGTGCCCTGTGCCGCACGGGGTGGCCGTGGGCCCGAGCCCTGAGCTTCTGCAGGTTTTAGGCCTTGTCTCTCTCCCTTTATGGAATCCAGAGCTTTAAAGTAAACAGCCTTTTCTCTTTCTGATAAGTCACATTAAATTATTGATTCGGAAGGGGGGAGGGCATGACCTTAGCCCACTAAGTCATTGTCACCTTTGGTCAAGCACACTAAGCAAAACCGGAAAGTCCAGCGTCCGCCCTCCGTGGTGTGGGGGTGCAGTGCAGCCTGCAGGTCCATGGAGCAGGTGGGTGCCCCTGGCGAACACATCATTCCCCTCAGAAGCCCAGATGGAAACGTGTTAACTCTTTCCTTACAGGAAGACTGCGGTTTCTTACCTTGTCACCTCCTCAGATTTCTAGACCCAGAAAAGTCACCTGGTTGTATAAGCATAGTAAATTAAAACATCCTTGGCTCATCCTACTTAAAGCTCTTGACCAATATTTGGAAGCCAATCTCATTCTCCTCTTGCATTGGTTACTTCTGATGTCACTGCAACCCATTTATTTGTTCACGCCAACAATTACTAAGCCCCTCCTTACCTGCCAAGCTCTGGTAATGCAGTGGTGACCAGACAAATGCAGATTACAACTTGGTAGGAAAGATACATACACACAAAAGCTGTGACAGAAGCAGCTATTGGCAGCGGCCATTGGTCCTAGTTGAAGTCTGATAGCTGCCATTATTTTTAATGTCTCTGATTATTTCTTTTCCTCTTCAGGCCACTTTGTCACTTTCTGAAGCTTCAAAAGGAAGCTGTTGGTCACTCTCTCTAGTAATAAGTACAGACTAAAGTGAGGGCTAGTGATCCCGGTCAAAGCTCACCGTGGCCCGAGGAGGTGGCAGCCTCAACCAGCAGGTACTGGCGTTCTGCTCTGCACTTGCTCTTAGTTATATTTTTCGGGTAAAAGCAGAAAGCAAAATATGCTGTGGCTCTTTCTCCTTCTTTCCTAAGAACTGCTAGCTGATCTCAAGAAGTGAGCCCAGAGAGTCAGGCCGCTGTTTGGTCCCTACGTGCCAATGAGAGACGCCTTCTCTGGTTGCTCAGGCCTCCCGAGGTCTTCCTGCAAACTGGCTTCTAGCTCAGATCAGGGCTTCCAGAAAGGCTGAGGGATGTGGCCTTCCCAAGACCGGCACACTCACGTGGCAAAAGCCCAAGCGAGCATTGAGAAATGGGAAAAGCACTCCTGTGGGCTTGTGGAAACGACCCAGGTCCTGTGCCTTTAGCGTTCTTCAAGAGACAGGGCGTCAACGTGGTTTTTTTAAAGGTCATATTACTGGCACTGCCCGGGGTAACTTCCTTTGTACTTTTTAAGTTACTTCTTGGTTACTTCAGAATTACTGTTGGTTTTTCTACTTTATAGTGAAGCAGATTGCCCAGAACCCGCACCCCTCCCCTCCCCCCTCCATGTAGCTATTCTTTCTAAGGGCAGGACTAGTCACCCCACTCCCAGGCCCCCCAACTCGGACATCTGGGTCACTTTCGGTAGCCTCTCTCAGTTTTGCTAAGACAATTTTCTCTTCTCTTGGAAAATCATTATGAAGACAAATGTTTAGCTTTCAGATAACTTCCTTTAAATTCCCAGCCATTGTACTTGCCAGGATTATGAATGTCACAGAAAGGATCAGTCTTGTTCTACTTATAACCCTGCCAACCCCTACCTTAGCTGTCTTTAAAATGATCCTTCCTGCCCGGGCTGCATGGCTCAGCTGGTTGGAGCGTCCTTCCGTGCACTGAAGGGGTTGCCCATCCGATTCCTCATCAGGGCACATGTCTAGGTTGCGGGTTTGCTTCCCTGGTTTGGGTGCGTGGCAGGCAACCAGTCGATGTCTCTCTCTCATTGATGTTTCTTGCCCTCTCTCTCTTCCCCTTTCCTCTCTCTCTAAAAATATCCATAGAAACTTGTCCGTGGGTGATTATAAAAAAAAGAATGTGAAAAAATAAATAAAATGATCTGTGTTTTATTATTATTTTTTATCACAAGGGTTGCATTCTTTTAAGATAAGAGTTGAATCTTACAAGGTTGAAGTTCAGTTTGGAACAGCTCAATCCCTAATGTTTGTACGCAGAGACTGGCTGCAAACCGGACTTTGCAAACAGAGAAAAACAAAGGCAGGTAACTTTCCACGGGTGCAGCTGGAAGCAGGCCCTGCCTCCCTGGGGGTGTCTGACTGTGTGTTTTTCATCTTCGTGCTTGAGCTGGAGGCTTTCTGAAATGGAAAAATAAAAGGGTCAGTTCCAATGAAGAATGACCCGCCTTTGCCAGGAGGGGTCCAGAAGTCTGAGAACTGGGAATCCTGGGTCTCGTTCGAGATTCTTCGCCATTCAGATTTTTTGCCTTTGGATACAATGCTTTGTATTTCTGAGTTTTTAGGTTTCTCTCTGTGCTGCAACACTGAGAATGCCTGCTTGTCATTTGCTCTGACACTTTAGAGACAGGACATGAAGTTGTTTTTATTAACAAAGAGAGAAACAAAGATGCACACAGAAAAATTACAAAGGTCATGGGCTGTATTGACTGATTATTCATTGGACTGGTAAAGCAAGAGACCAAGGGAGTCAAATTTAGCCCATGAGGGGCAGGGCTGAGCAGGGGGGCACTGGAAGGCGGCTGAACAGCCATGGCTTCAGATGTGCACTCAAGAGAATCAAGATCACCTTCAAACCGATGTCCTGACCCCGGGCCAAGTGCAAACAGCGTGCTGACAGGGAGTCCTGGTTTCATCACAGTAGTCACACACACGAGTCACCTTCTCCCACTAAAGATCCCGGCTCTTATTAGTGGGACACTGGCTCAAAATATCGGTTGGCATGGCGGGCAGGGGCCTGAGTGTGGGGCCCAGAGGGGCGCCATCACATGGATGTGTGGGCACCTCTGCACGGAGGCTGGTGAAGAAAGTCACAGACGCAGTACTTCTCCGCAAACCCTCCCCGCGTCCCCCCACCCATCCCCCGGCCGAAGAGTGAGGGTCTCCTACTTGGCTACCATAATCGGAGATAAAGTAACCGGAGTTCCCCAAGAGCATCTAATGGTTAGCTCATTTTCAAATTTCCCAATTATCTCCAAAATTTTTGAGAGTTATTTTTCTTTGTTCTTTAAAACAAGCAAAAAAATTATAACCAGTCAAGATTAATGCCTTGCATTTTGTTCTTTTCTCATTTTTCAAATGACAAAATTAGCCTGCATGTTTTTCTAGCACTCTGTCAGAATGCCATATTTCTGCCATAGTTTTTCCAGAGACTGGCCTCTCCTCAGGACTTCTAAGGAGAGAAGGCCTAGAATTCAGGCTCTTTAAACCTTCTGCCTGGCTTCCTATCCCCTTCTGAAGGGGAGCAAAAACTCTCTGAGTAAATCTTTTTTAAATATCAAATAAGAATCTCCAATGAATTCTCTTTAATTAATTCATTCATTCAAGAAATATTTGTTGAGCCCTGGCTGGTGTAGCTCAGTGGATTGAGCGCTGGCCTGCTAACCAAAGGGTCGCTGGTTTGACTCCCAGTCAGGGCACACGCCTGGGTTGCGGACCAGGTCCCCAGTGAGGGGCGGGCAAGAGGCAACCACACATTGGTGTTTCTCTCCTTCTCTTTCTCTTTTCCTTACCCTCTCTCCAAAACTAAATAAATAATTTTTTTAAAAAGAAATATTTGCTGAAGGCCACAGTGTCCTCAGCGATATTCTGTACAGCAGGTAAATAATTACAAAACCCACCCCACCAACCAATCACCCACCAACTCAGACTGAAATGCCTTCCTCCACAAAACTGACATCCAGCAGGAGGCAAGCAATAAACGTCACGTGTAAGGAAGGCAGAGAAGGGCACAGTGGGGTTGGGAGAAGAACTCAGGTTAACACAGAGTGATAGGCAGGGCCCCACCGAGGCGGGGTTTGAACAGGAGGAGGTTAAAAGTGAACCAGGAGGCTACCGGGAGGAAGACCACTGTAGTGTCCATCCCCCATCTCTCGGTGGGCCCAGCGTTAGGCTGAGAAGTTCAAGTGCAGATCCTGCAATGTGTCCTCTTATGCAGTGGGGCGTTTGTGCTCACCCCTGAGTCGTCTTTCATAGACCCCACTGAGATGGAAGAGTCCTCTAAGGAACCCCCCTCTTGAAACGCACTTAATTTATTTACTTTCTGTCCTGGCTGCAACTGCTTTGTAGGCAGAAAATGGCATCAGCATGGAGTTTGTCCTCTAGTCCAGGAGCACAGGCTCCTGAACGCACAGAGCCAGAGGCCAGGCCAGTTCTCTGGTTGGTGTTCTCAGCGTCACACCTGGACCCCTGAGGAGTGTCCTGCAGACAGTGGAGGAAGGGGGGTATGTCTTCTTGGGAGAAAGGGGAGAGAGGAGACAGGCCCAAGGAGCCAGAGCAACACAAAGGCAGTGGGATTAGAAAGGAGGGGACAGCCAGCAGCTGGGGGTCTTTGTTCGGAGAACTGAACTCTGGGCAGCGGTTAAGAGAAGGGAATCTGTAGTCAGAGAACCTGATGTTGGAAATCCATTTCTGCCCTTTCCTGGCTGGGTGTGTTTGAGCCTACATTTCCTTGTCTGTAAAGTACATAAATAAGTACTTTCCTGGGAAGGAAAGTGCATTACGTTCCCAGGCTGAGGTGAAGATTCCATGCGATGATGCAGACAAAAGACTTCGTACAGTAGCCGATGTATAAACACTCAGTAAACACTGTTATTACTATTATTAGGCAGGTAAGACAAAGGGAGAACTGAGAGGCTGGAAACTCAGCCACCTATTGGGGAACACACGAAATTGTTCGGTATCTGGGAGGCCAGAAGCCTCTCCCAGAAGGACTCCCGCCGTCTCTGTGGCTGGGGCTGTAGACGCCAGTCACTGCAATTCCCTTCCTCGCTTTGCTAGGGAAGAAGGACCCTTGGGTTCAGAGGGAAAATCAGGGCATTGGCCTGAGACCCAAGGATTTCTCTCTGCCTGAGTCTTGTAAATGACCAGCACAGGTTCCAGTTAACATAAAATGCTAGTCACGTGGCGGGACCATGCCCATTTGTCCCAGCTCCCCCACAACCACCGCCTCTTCTGTAGGTCAGAGAGCCGCGCTGGCCCTCCAGAGGGACAGCGGAGGAGTCCCAGGCACCATGCAGAGCCTTCTCAGTCTCTCCCTGCCTTTGGCTCAGCTGCCTGGACTCCGGCCCGGGGGGGATCGGAAGTCGGAGAACCCACATGGCAGCTGCGCATCAGGCTGGGCCGGGCCCTCCCTCCTAGCTCTGCCCCAGCCTGCCCTGTCCCTGGGTAACCGGCTTGGGAACAAATTAGTTGTTTTCAGTTGCTTAACTTGGCCTGTGATAGGCAATCCCAGGTTTGTGATGCTGAGGTCTCCCCTCAGAGTCACCCGTGCACTCACCCATTCGTCCCTGTCCCCCCACATACAGAGCCCCACCGCAGGCTGTCAGAAAGACGCCAGCTACGCCCAGGAATGTTTCAGCAGCAGGTGCTGCACAGAGAAGACCATCGGCAACTGGGAAAGTCCTTTCCTCCGAAAGCTTTAGGGAAAGCATCCAAGCAGCCTCTCCTGTTTTAGCAGCAGAATTTTAATTACACCTGGGGGTCATGGGGTGTCTTCTTCAGTCCAGGTTGTGCAAAAGGCATTTGAAAGTAATCAATAACCCAGAGTTTGGAACCAGGGGGGAAAAATCAATTGAGTTAACCTCACGTCTACTGGCTATTTTCGCTGAATTTGTGAGTATTGGGAAATCCCAGCCAGGACGGTCAAAAGGAAGATCAGCCCCCCGCGTTTTGTTAAAGCTCTGATGTGTCCAGGGGACTGAGGAGAAAGGGGTCTAGGGTGCGCCTTCAGGACAGCCCACGGCAGTTTCCGGCTCTTTAAAACTGATGCACAGGCAGGCCATGTGGGGGTAGGGAATGCATTCTTAAGCAGCACACAAAGCTTAACATCAAGAACTTTTAACATTACATGATTGAAACAATAAAGTCAAACAACAACAGAAAAAAGAAGAAATGAAAAAAATATTAGCATTACAGTCATATCTCTTCTGTTTACAAATTATTCATATAAGTCAAGATTGAGGAATTAAAGATGAAACTCAGGAAAGGGAAGGACATAAACATGGTATTCACAGAAAAATAAGCACGTGACAACATGGTTAACTTCACTCATGGTGCTGGAATGGGATCAGGCACCAGTTCTCAGTGAGCAGAGAGGTGAAGGTCAAAGAGCTGGTCAATGTCCAGCCTTGACCGTGGATTGGATATTAGCCCCTGTCAAGCTCTGTTTTCAGAAGTGTTAATGGTCTACTTTTGGGGGATAATCTGACAATATCCATCCAAATTGGAAGTTCATTTCTCTTAGTCCAATGGCTAATTCTATATCTTGGAATTTACTGTATAGATAGACTCACAGAACATATAGTAAGATGTGCATATAAAACTATTCATTGCAGCCTTGTTTGTAACAGCAAAAAACTAAAACAAACTAAGTATCTGTATGGTATATGGGTTGAAAAATAACACAGCCATACAAAGTCACATTATGCAGACATTCAAACAGAAAAAAACAGAAGACCGGAAACTGGGGTAAGAAAGATGATTAATCTCATGCTTCCTAAGTCCAAAATACATAGGGATACATTTGGTGTAAACAAAAAGGATATGAATAAGTATTCATGTGCATTTGTGTAGGTATTTATTTGATGGTAATAGCATACTTTTCTTTTTGTCCTTGAAGGCTACAAAGAATGTAATTGATGGTGGTCCCTTGGGGAGTGACTGGTGGGGGAGAGGAGGGGATGGGGGCTTCGTGTTTAGGGTTTTCCCTTGCTGCCCTGTCATTGCTTGGAGGCAGGGTCAGAAGCAGAGTTCCAAGGCCACTGCACCTGGCAACAGATGCAGGAAGACACGATCTCTCCTTCAAAAGCTAAGAACAGGTGCAGCGAGACATCAAAGGACAGCTGAAGCCACAGGAAAGCGGCAAGGCCAACAGAAGTGACCTCTAGCTGACAGTGGAGGGCTCTGACACTCGGCAGTCCAGGCCTAGGGAGGGCTGGAGTGTGGGGAGCTGTAACATGCTGCTGGAAGGGGCGACAGACAGCTCAGAGTGCTGGCGGCACTGGTGTCTGGGGTGCTCGGTGGCTATGACAAGGGCCCTGGCCTGCTGGCGGAGTCATGGTTTCCTGGTTCCCTCCAGGAATCCAGGTTTGGCCTGGGCTCTGCAGGAGCGATCGGAATTGGGTAGGCAAAGGGATGGGGCTGGACAGGTACTAGGTAGAGGGAACTGCACGAGTGAAGGTCTGAGACGGGGGATGGAAGGCGAGCCCCTGTGGTTGGAGCAGATACAGAATGGGAGAAGGTGTACCATAAGCCATGAGGTAGGCAGGTACTCTCCTGCAGAACTCTGGGTTTCCTCTTTATCCCCCACGGAAAAGATCGGAACACCTGTCGCTGGAGCTCCGGGCTCCAGGAGACACTGCCGGCAGCCGCCGTTCCCATCTGTGCTCTGGGCCTCCTGCTACTCCCAGGAACTGGGGGCACAAGATGTCCATTCGTTCCGTACAGAGCGGTAGACTTTGACATTGGCCAGCCACTAGCGCGTTCTGGGGAAATGCACTGACTTTCTAGACACCGACTACATTGTCATCCCCCGCTTCTCGGCATCATTCTTACTTTCTGTTAATGTTTGGGGGCAGGGCCATCCTTGGCAAAGCTTTGAATTAGGGGAAGCCGAGGTCCTGGGCCTTTCTGAGGTTCTCTTCGGCCTTAAGAACCTTGTCCCCTGTATGCTTCCTATGGGGGAGGGGGTGCCCCAGACAGGCTGCATATCCTGGGACCCACACAGGCACGAAGCCTTAGAATAGATGTGGATACTATTGTGATTGATGAAATAGAAATTTAATAAAAAAAAAAGAAATTTATTTCAGTGTTTGAAATTAATATAAGTTTTGGTCATTATGCATTTTCTTAATAGATCTTAGAAAATTTAATCTGTTATTGTGTAGGGGGTGATAATGGATTTTTTTTACAAAGGTGTCATTGTACTTGAGAACTACTAGTCTAGGGCAGAGGATCTGGCATAGTAGGCTGATGTGTCATTAATTCAATAAATAGGTATTGCACGCCTACTCTGTGCAAGGCACCATTCCAAGGGCTGGAGACACTCATGAATGAATAGACGCAGCTCCTGTCCTCAAAAAGGCACGGTCTGGTGGGAGAGCGCGCCCAGTAAAGAGGCAGTTAGTGACTGGAACACCGGAGAATAGCTGATTTTAGGTAAAGATAAGTGGTTTTAGGGTCAGAATGTTACTCCTTCCTCAGGGACATGCATTTTGAAAGAGGCGTCTCTGGAGGGGTGAATACCAACACAAAGAATTGAATTTCTATTGGTGGGATTTCAGGAAATATTTGGGCAGACGGCAGACAACCATTTAAATAGATTGATTGGAAGACGAATGATAACCTTTGCTAAAGTTATGAAATACTATTCACAGTTTGCACGTTAAAAACCAATGTCATCAATATGTTAACCACTTTTAAAGTCTGACACCAATTTACAGGCTGTGTTTGTGTGAAGGACTTTGTTTTCATATATTTAAAAATGCATGTCTGATAATTATTGTATTCTTGATACTATTAGAATGTCAGAATAGTACTTATTGAGTCTGGAAAGATGCTAGGATTTGCTGGCCATTTTTAAAAATACTTAATTTTTTTAGAGAGAAGGGAAGAGAGGGAGAGAAACGTCGATGCATAAATCAGTCGCCTCTTGCACACCCCCAACTGGGGACCTCACCAGCAACCCAGGCATGTGCCAGGAGTCGAACCGGTGACTTTTCAGTTTGCAGGATGCTGTCCAACCCACTGAGCCACCCCAGTCAGGGCTAATTTGCTGACTATTAGCACCAGTCGTTGGAATTCGGGCCTGACCCATAGCAGAGAAAGTCCAATGGTAATATTTCCAATAATAGAAATGGAAGCCAAAATATAACAAAAGGAAAAAGAATTTGGGACCCAGCTGGACGGCCAGGGATGGCACGTGGAGATGAGCCATCACCCAGAGCCGTTGGAGAAACACGCGGTGTGGGGACAGCAGGCGGGTTATTCATGCAAGGAGTTATTGGCCAAGGTGGCTGGAAAGGAAGGGAGACACGGAGAAAAGGCCAGAAGGGTTGGCACCCAAGGGTCATGTCCTTACTTTCTTAGACTATCCATATTTTAAAGAAATATTGAGCTCAGTCTGAAGAGCATCCTCCCTCCCCAATCTGACTTCAAGTGTACTTAGTTGTTAATGATTGTCACGTTGGAAGGTACTCACAACACTCCCGTTGGGCACTCGGTTGCCAAGACATGTGCTAGGAGGGAGTGTGATCGGGCCGGCGCCAAGCTGGGTGTGTTTGGGAAACGGGAAAAGCTTCCAGACCCTCCGCGGCCCTCCTGTGCCTGCATTTGCCTGTTGGGTTGGTGTCACGGCAACCTTGAAGGTGAAGGACAGTGTGTCAACCATTCATTATAAGGCAGAAAGACCCATGTCCATGAAATTTGTGCAGCCTTCTAGCGGGGCTTCCCAGGTCAGTGAGATCGGCTCTGGGTGACCGAGTCCTCCCATGTGCTCTGCCTTGGTTCTCTCACTGGGAAAACTAAGGCTGGTGGACATGACCCCCTGAGGCTCTGACTCTGATGGGGCTTTCTGACTCAGTTGCTCCTTAGCAAGTGTGCTTAGTTTCCCGCCCTCTGCCTCATGGCTTCCCTCTCCCCACTTCTCCTCCCATGAATGTCAGTCATGTGGGTGGCTGTGTGTCCCAGCTCCGGTGGGCAGGGAGGGTTTACCACAGAGAAGACTGTGGTGCACCAGGATCAGGGGAGCCCTGCAGGGAAGACAGAGCGTACTATCTCCTCCTGCCCCCCCTGGGAGAGGCCAACGACATAACACAGGGAGGGGCGAGGAGGCCTTCTTGGCCCCTGGCACCTCACACAGGTATCTACGCCCCTACACACATGGTGAACTTTGGTAGAAAATTTCCTGGCGCTTACAAGGGTGGCAGCCAGCCTTGTCCTCCAAGAGCTAAAGAGGGGCTTGTCTTCCGCTGCTCAGAGACTGGAAGAAATCCTAGACCGTTACTGGCGGCCCCCGTTAATCAAACCACCTTTGCTGGGGCCGGCGAGGGGCAGGTGTACAAAGGTGGAGTCCTCTTCTCTCAGCAGTCACAGTCTGGTTGGAGACACCGGGTCCCCCCGGGCAGAGCGGGGACCTGTGATCACTGCCCCGAGTGCGCTGTGTGCCGGGCAACCAAGAGGCCACCTCGGCAGGAGGATCAGCACACCTGGGCCTCCGAACATTTGGGATTCGGCCACAAGCTTGAACTTGACTTCCCCTTGAAGAGATGCAGAGATATTTCAGCCCCGACCTCAACCCCTTATTGTGGGTTATGGGGTGTAGCTGTTGGCTGTTCCCTGGCAGGACTGAGAGGTGGGTGGCACCAGTCTCAGAGGCTCAAATCCCTCATGGCAGCCCAACTCCTCTGGGTGACCACATGCCCCCACTGGACACCATGCAGGGCCTAACCATCCCGTGCTGGTGACCTCCTTTTCTGTTGTCCTGTCAAAATTCAGTAGCTTTACGTAGCCTTGGCAAGAGCTCAGGAACTAGCCCTCCCATCTGCGGGTCAGAGTTCAGATCAGAACCAGTCACGGGCAGTTTGGTACTGCCTATCCAAATTACAGGTGCCCCTATATTTTGGCACATGATTCCACTTTTAGGAACTTGTCTGACTGAGGTGTGGAAAATTGCAGCGTTGCTTACATAGCAAAAGATTAGAAGCACACCAAATATCTATTGGAAAGGCCCTGGTTGGGTCCTCATAGAGGGAAACATCAGAAGCCATTAAAATAATGTGGAAAATTTTTTTAGCACACCAGTGAGACAAGCTCCAAGATCTATTCTTTCAGAGCTCTGAGAACTCTCTCCAGGTTTTATTAAGTGAACCAAGCAGGACACTTGGGCACTCGTAAAACCTATTTCCATTTCAATCAAAGTGGGGAGGAAAGTGCATTATGTCCTTCCCTGTCTGGAAGGACATCTGGGACACCGCCCACGGTGGTCGCCATGAGATTCCTAGATGGCTGCCCTGGGCTCTGGGTGGCACGGATCTCCGAGCTAACGCTTCGTGTCCAGGGGCTCCTGATAAGGTTCCGACATGTTGGCTGAGAGTGTGCCTCATCAATCCAGGCGATGGACTAATGGGTCACGGTCACAGCAAAGCTGATAAGGTTTCTGACACTCACTCACTGGAGTTGGGGTTACGTTAACAGGCTATATGAACATTGCACTAGTAGAAGGGGGTGTGCAGCGTTGTTCGGAGGGTAGATTTAGTCACTGCTCGTGAAGGTGAAGCCCACCCAGTGGCATTAGCAAAGTCAGTTGTGATAGTCCTTTTATTAAGCCCTTCAGGGCCCCTGCGTGGAAGGAAGAATCTCACTCAGATAAGAAAAAGATTGAGCTGGTGGCCCTCTGCCACTGCCAGGCTGTGTGACGTGACTCAGGCACCCTTCCCACTCAGTGCCCCCATCTTTTAAGTGGGGCTGGGCACAGCCCCTCCTTCAGTGGCTGCGATGTTTACATGAGACGGGGTACCAGCAAGTGATTTATACGTGAGTGTGAGGGCAACATCTGTGCCCCAAGTTCGGGATACGACCGTTCCCCTAGCACCTCCTCTGTTTTTACAGATATTAAATCACCAGCAGCTTCTCCTGCAGGCTGCCTCTCACCCTCTTGAGAAGCTGGTGATACGTGACCAGCAAATCTATTTTCAGGAAAGTCACACGTGGTTTTCGCTTTGCCGGCCCCAGTGCCCCTTGTTCCTGGCCTGCACCCACGTTTGGGGCTGCCCCTCACCTCAGTATTTTCCTCGTTGCTTTTGCTACAGGATGGGAAGGCATGTGTCGTGGGAGAGGGGCCGCGCGAGTGAATGCAGAGGCTGGGGGCCCTGCGAGCCTGTGTCAGCAGGGCGGAGGACCTATGGGGTGTAGGTGCCATGTCTGGGAAGAAGAGGACACCCCCGCCATCCCAGTTCCCTGGGCCTCATGCGGTACCAAGAAGACTCACCCGTGATTTCCCTCACCTTCAAGGTAAAGGTGAGAGGCACAGGCCCGAGGAATACCGACAGAGGCCCTTGGGGGCTTGGACGCAGTCTGGACCCACAGGAGACAAAGCACCCTCCTCTGGCAGGGCCCCAGGGACAGAGGACCTGGACCTGGGGTGAAACTGACAGCCATTCCCATGAAAGTCTCATTCATGCACCACCTACTCAGGGACCTCCAGGGTCCCCACGTGGGAGTAGAGGCCAGGGACCCCTTGCTGTGCTGAGCCGCCAGCAAACGAGAGGACTGGCAGCCTGGCTTCTCCTCCGGTTCCCTATCAGAGGAGAGAGGAAGAGGAGAGATCTCAGACCGAGGCCACACTGGCGGGGCAGGCGCTGGGCAGGCGCTGGGCAGGCGCTGGGCAGGCTCAGGGCAGGCTCCACCACCTCTGCTGTCAGAATAGATGAATCTTATTGCTGCTGATAAACCAGCGAACGACCTGACATGGCCCTGAGGCCCACCGAGCCCGCCTGGCATCCCTCGTGCTTGCGTGCGTTCGGAAGCCGTGAGTCTCCAGCCTCGGCGGCAGAGCCTTCTGGGAAACTTTAGAAAACCTACCTCCTCGCCACACGCGACAACACAACTCTAATAGACTAGATGTCGTGCCTGCGTATTTTTAGTCTCTCTCGTAGGCGCGTGAGTCATTGGAACGATGGACTGCATTCAGGGGAGAGCAAGGATCTTTCCAGAACCCTGTTCCTTGGCGAATTTATTTCGTACCCTGGATGCTTGTGAAGCCTCTCTGTGATGTTGCAGGAAGCTGCCTTTTCTGAGAGCGCATCACACATTTCCTGCATCAGCGACACAGAACTGCGGCCGGCCCACTGCGAGCTCCCGCCCCGCCCCGCCCCGTCCCTTCCCGTCCCATCCCGTCCCGTCCCATCCCATCCCATCCCGTCCCGTCCCATCCCGTCCCATCCCGTCCCATCCCACCCCTTAAGGAAAGCAGCTTCCACCAACCTGGTGCCAATGGCTCTGCCTTGTGCACGTTTGAAACTCTGGCCACTTTTCCAGCCCATTTGTTTCTTTTCCTTTACAGGTGCTCATGGCGGGAAGTCACTCTTTTTACTTTGAGGTCTCAGCCCGGAGGCTTCTGCTGGGAGGCTGAGCTGGCCTGCTTATGCACAGGTGACAGGAGAGGAAGGGTGATGGCTGTGACAGTGCTCACACACCTCCTTTCTTCCCTCTGCAGCCAGGGGACAGGCTCTGAGGAGCCACATCAGGAAGAATTAGGGCCCAGGGCTCCCCGAAAGCTGTGCTCCTGAGCAGGCTCCTCAACTATGGCTACATAATTAGATTCATTTGCAGAGATTTTTCAACTGCAGAGGGCTGGAGCTCCGTCCCCGAGATCCTGATTTAATTGGCTGGGGCTGAAGGAACACCGGTGCCATTTCTGAAGGGAAGAGGGAGCAGAGCAGGAGAAGCCACGTGGGGTTCCTACGGGAGCCCCTTGAAGGAAGGGACCGGCCCTTGACACTGGTTTTTCTCCAGCTTCTGCCCATCACCTGGCTCAGCCTTTTATTTATTCTATTCCCGAAAGAATACATAAAAGGCTGAGGGGATGATTGGGAAGATGAACTGGAAAGTTCTGAAGAAAATTGCTATGAGGCCAAACAAGAGGGTGGAAAAATCCAACCAACGGGGGCGGGGTGAGTGGGCTGAGGTTCCCCTGCTGTTTGCTAACTGGGTGATTTGGGCAGGAAACCTCCCCTCTCTGAGCCTTAGTTTCCTCATCTGGAAAGCGAGGGGTTTAGAGCAATAATTCTAATGTTCCCTCTCAGTCTTTAAAATTCTCCCGGCAGACAGTTGCTATGCCTACCCCCGGCATCTGGCCATTTTTCTCGCTTGGAACTGATGTCAGCTGGAGAGCAGTTGTCCTTCAGCAAGGACACTGGAGCCACCAAAACAGGGTGCTTAGTGATGGTTGGTGCAGCGAGGACAGCACCCCCCCACCCCCCACCGTGTATGGGGAGAAGCAGAAGTTTCCACAGCATTCTCTCGTGCCCAGGATCATTGTGGTGGTAGACCCGGAGGGACGGGGGCACGTGCAGCCCGGGGGCATTTTCGTTCCAACGAGAGCAGTAGGTATGCTGACCAAAGCCAGCTGCTGAGACCTCAAGTCAGCGTTGACTTCTCCCCTGACCCTGCTCTACCCGGAGTTGCCCAACTCTCTCCAAACACCGTGGAAAGGCATTTCGTGTGGAGATGAAGACAAGCTCTCTCTGTTGACTTTATTTCCAAACCCTGCCTTTTGGAATTGACACAGAACAGGGCAAACTGCTGGCCAGACTTGACCATCCGGTCAGCTGACCCCAAATGCGTCCCAGCTCCATCTCCTCAAACAGAGGCTATTGAAAGAGATCTCAATAACATAGATAACAAGTAAAGCAACCTGTGCTTTGGACCCCAAGGCCAATGGGCTTATCACAAGTGGGTCAACTCCCTTCTATGGCTCCCAGACCCTGGGGGGAGCAAAGACCAAATCTCCCTGCACAGGTCCCTATGGATGGGGGCACAGGGTGTGAGGGCACCTTCGGGGATACCCCCTTAGCACTCCAGGTAACCAAAGCTGCAAGTCTGCTGTGGCTGCAGGTGGAGAGGGAGCCCCATTTGGGTTCAAAGTACCAATTCTGAAACCAGATCACCTGGTCTACCTCTTACAAGCTCTGTAGCTTCAGATGAGTTTTTAAAATCTTCTCTGTGCCTTGATTTCCCCATCTGCAAAGTGGGAATAATAATGCACCCACCTCATGCATTAAATTCAGTGCCCTGAATCAGTGGTTCTCAAACTTCAGTGTGAATGAGAATCTCCTGCAGAACTTATTTAAATGGGGCTCGCAGGGCTTCATTTTCTGAGAAGCTTTAGGTGAGGGCCCCGGCTTCCTGGTTTTTATCACAGGTCCCCAGGAGAATCTGACGCAGGTGGTCTGCATTGCCTGGCCCCTGCTGTGCCTGCCTTACCCTCTGGGGCAGCAGTTCCTTGCTTCCCCCGGGGCTGGCCCCAGTTGCCTGTGGGCCGCTGGAATCTTTGCCAATGACTCGGCTGCGGTGCGCCGACCTGTCGGTCTTACGAGTGTGAGCTCAAGCGATGGCTCCTCCAGGAAAACTTCTTTACCTGACTTTCTGACAGACCTGGACCCTGGGCAGGGACACACGCCTTTAGCTGTCATTCCCAAATCCATTTTTAAAATAGATGTGAAGCAATCTCATCGGGGGCAAAAACCTCATCTGATGGCAAAAACCTAACCTGAACTGACGCACTATTTACAGTCTCTCTTTATTCACTTGGTGTGACTGTTAAGACGCTTTGCTGTAGAGATGTTAATGGGTTTTGGTGACAGTGTGCTTCCCAGACTCTACTGGCAGTGTCACACAAGTTTTGGGACACGCAACATAGTACTTTTTAAAATGCAAAAAAAAAAAAAGTTGCATTACAAAATACACACACCTGGCCCCGAGAGCTGCGGACGGCGCGTCTGCAGCTCACTTTGCTCCGTTATTGGTTTCTCCTCTGCCTTGCCACTAAGTGGTAATCCGAGGGTCAAAGGCCTGATTTTCATTTTGTATCCTCAACATCTAGCTCAAGGCTTGGTGCAAATAAAAATCAAGTTGTGTTTCTTGAATGAATGAATTCTCTCTTATAGAGGAAACCATACCTGTCTTCCTTCCCCGACTTTCTTCCCCTGTGACATTCTCTGACACTCCATGCCATCCATGGTAGTGTGTGTAAAATTAATTTCTTATGCACTTTGGTGCCTCCCCCTTGGGACCAGACCTGCAGTTGGCTAGGCACTTTGAGCTGGGCTGTAGTCGAAGCTGCGTGCAAACTGGATGGGACTCGGGAGAGGAAAGTGATGTGCCGTCAGGCAGTATTACCATGACTTGGGCAGAAGTTACTGAGGCAGTAGGCGGAGGGGTGGAGATGGGAGTATGGATGCCCGGGCTGGTAAGGCTGCTTCTACTATCCACACCCCACCCTCTTCTCCCTGAGCCCACGTCAGGCAGGCATTGGCCCCCACACTTCCACTAAGATGTCCCCTAGTGAGATCACCAATGACATGCTTGTTGCCAGTTCCCGTGGTCACTTCTCAGTCCTCATCTTGCAGACCTGCCGGCAGTGTTTGACACATGTGGTCTCCCTGCCTTCATAAAGAAGCTCTCCTCTCCAGGCCTGGGGACACCCCTGGCTCCTGGTTGCCCTCCTGCCTCTCCGGCTGTTCCTCCTTTCCTGATTGGTTCACCTTCCAGCCCTTGGAAATCTCATAGTTCTCAGTTCCACTGATATGCTGATGGCGATTGAGTTGCTACCTCCAGCCCAGACCTCTCCCTGGGCTTCTGTGTTCAAATTTCTACTTGACCTCTTCACTTGGATGTCTAGCGGATGACTCAGTGTCAAAGGACCTTGATTTTATTTCCAGTTCTGCTTCGGTCCTTTATATTTGCTGTTCCTCTGCCCCCAGATGCTATTCCCCAAGTAGCTACTTGCTCACTCACTTCCTTGAGATCTTCCCCCTGATTCGTTCTCTCTAGATTCCTACGCTCCCACACCACCCTGCCTCTGTTTGCTTTCTTTCCTTGGCTTCATCAACATTTAATGGAACATACATTTTACTCATTTATATGCTTTTTGTTTGTTTGCCTCCATTGGAATGTCTATTTCCTGATGGAAAGGGTTTTTGTTTGTTTTTAATTGCTATTTTCCCAGCTCCTACAAGTGTGTGGTTTGTGAAAGCCACTCACAGTAACTTTGTTGAGTGAAAGAGCAAATGAGTGACAGGTGACTGAATTTTGTCCCTGCTGGGACTTGAGATGCAAAGCCACGTGAAAGGTCAAAGATGAAGCTGCTATGTGAATGCCTGGAAAATACCAGGGTACGACTCCGAGAAATTTAGAAACCAGGAGGAGGCGTTTGAAGGTAGTGTGAGTTTAGATTGGGATGTTCTGGGTCTGAGCAACTTGAGGAACATCCTATGACCAACCATGTCTGGCAGGATTTTGGATATGAGGGTTGAGGGCTTTGGGGGAGGTTGGGGTAGAGGTAGATTTGATCATTGCCTGCATGGAGGTGATGGCTTTAAATGATAAGAGGGGGGTGGAGAGAGAGAGAGAATATCAAGAACAAATTATTCGGGAACATCTACATTTAGGGGAGGAGAAGAACCAGTAGGAATAGTGTGAGAGGGAGGGCATAACCAGGAGGGAGAAATGTCATGGAAATTAAAGACAGAGTCTCGAGAACAAAATGGCCAATGGCACTGAGCCCTGCACAATGAGGGGCCGGATGAAGACAGACATAGTTCTGATGTGTAAGTGACCTCCCAGAGACCTGCTCTCCTGCTGCTCAGATTCCCCAGGGGGCCGCGAGCGCCAGGCAGGCGCGCGATGGGAAGTCACAGGCATTTTGCAAATAGCAGAGTGATGTGGTCAGAGCTTTGCTGGAGGCAGGTGCACCAGAGGGTCGAGTGACTGGGGAGGGCAGACGAGGAAAGTGGACGTGGGATGATGCTGCAGTTGTGCAGCAGCCCAGGGAGTTCTGGAAGCTAACTTAAGGGCTGGCGGCTTCAACGTTCAACTGGTAGAGCAAGAGGGTGACTGGTCCAAGGTCATGGGGTCCTTGAGGTTCCCGGGCCCCCAAGACAGATATGACCATTGCTCTTTTCATGTCACCAGCAATAGGTATTTCCCAACGCTGTGTCTCTCCAGCCCCCGCAGCTAATATTTGCCTCCTATTGATGCAGTCCCCAGCCTGTTACTTTTTAACTGGAGTCGAGGTTCAAAGGCCTGAGTTTTGTTTAAACACTCATTTACATTGGGGAGGGCATGTCCCCCTGACATCTCAACTGATGAACAAGCAAGGATCTTCTAAGTAAACAGGGACTGCAGAGAAGGCGTGGGGGTGGGGGTGTAGAAGTCCAGGGAGCGGGTTTAGGACTGGAGGGGGCGGTGACAGCGTGTGAGAAGATCCCTCTAGCAGAAGGGGTCTTAGAATTTCTAAGAAAGCTAAATAACTAGAAATCGAAAGACAAACCCCAAACCCAAACTTTCTGCCACAAATAATATTAAATACGATATCTAAAATCCTTTATGAAAGCACAACAGCATGCGTCGAACAGCTCTGGGGGAGAGAATCCGCCTCGGCCCGGGGTCCTTGTGGCCCTTCTACTCTGTTCCACACCGATGCGATGCGTGTGCTTGGCCGGGGGAGGAGTGGAGACGGGAGGCCCCGCTTGTGTCGGTGGAAAGCCGTCCCGCAGCAGAGGCGGTGGCCCCGGTGAGGCCCTGGGCTGGGGCTGGCCCTGTGAACAGGCTGTCTTTTCACGTGGGTGGGGGGTCCCTCATGCACAGTGGATTTGTGGCCTGAAGCAGGCCCCTGGCTCCCCAACCCCCTTCCTTCTCTAGTTTGCTGGTCCCTAAATACCATAATTTCCATCTTTACCTCTTTTGACTTAAGCCAAGCTTCGCCTTTGGAGTTTGATAAAATAAAAATACTTCTGGAAGGGGTCATGTGTTTAGTTTTATCAGTCACTGATATTTTAGTGGGAGGGACTCCATGGGCTTTTCCCACTGAGAGGGGACTTGGTGGAGGGGATGGTGGGTGGGCAGGGGAGTGCATCAGCCGAGCAGTGGCTCTGAGCCAGATGCCTTTTGTTCAGATCCTTGCTCCGCAACTGATCCGCCCGCAGGCTTGTCTGGGCACCTGGGACCCCACCTCCAGCTGCAAACCCCAGTGTGCTGTTGGAGGGACCCAGCACCGATGAGCCCCGCACATGCTGCAGGGGGGCCCAATTCCCAGGAAGCACCTCTTCACACCAGTGTTTTTTGGAGCCCTTACTCTGGCACAAGGACTTCTCCCTGGGGAGGACAAGGGAAAGCAGGAGGGATTGGTGGGCTCCTGCCAGCCCAGGAAGAGACCGTACGTCCTGCAGGTGGGGCCAGGATGCATCTGTCCCCTGGGATGATGTGTTCCTTGGGGTCGATGTAAACTCTTTAAATTGTCCTGATGTTGAGTCTGTGCCCTGCCCCACCCTGAGGCCATGACCACTGGGCTGTCTCCCTCCAAGCCATGGTTTAGGAAATGAGGCCAGCTGATGGCTTGCAGGGTTTTCTGCTTGAAGTGGAGGCAGAAAGGTCTGACCCTGCTGGTCCTGTCCCTGGGTCTGGCTCTGGGTGTGGCATTGAGCCTGAGGGTGTATGTCGTTGACCCAAGCTGGGCTGCTAGTGTCCCTCCTTTCTCTCCTGGCTCCATGACAAGCAGCCCTTCTTCCGAAGACTAGCCACTGGAGGGAGAAGGAAGAGTGAGGTCAGGGTCCCACAGGGGCAGTGAGGAGCTGACTTCCCCTCCCGGTGGATCTCCAGTTCCCAGGAATGAGCCGCACCGATGGTCATTGCCATGCTCTGCAGGGGAGGGGCAGCTTGCCTAGGAGGTCACCTAAGGTAAGGTGAGGACAAATCCTGGTCCTCCAGGTCAAGAGCGCCGGGCACGTGCCGAGTGACCAAGGGCAAGGACCGAGGCTCTCAGGGCTGCGGCCCTTTTCGGCCCAATATCCTCGACGGTGGATCAAGCCCGGTGAGCCCTGGGTACACAGCAGCACAGAGCCTCCACAGCAAGCTTGTCTTGTCATTCCACCTGGACCGTGCCAGGCGGGACGGAAAACTGGGCTTCCTCATTCTGTCCCCTGTATGCAAAACTCCTGTGGCAGGGGACTGTTCAGACACTGCCCGCCTGTACAATTTCCCTTTCGTGCCTCCTGGTCACCTCCAGCAGCCAGCCTGCTCCTTTGGGTGGGGTGCTCATGGCAGTGCCTGACGCCCCTTCCGAGCTAACGTGTCTGCAAGTTAGCCCTTCCCTCAGGGAGGAGAAGAGGCTCCCCCCGAGTCCCTCTCTCTGTGGCCCGGACCCTGTACAACAGGCTGCAGGCCTGCCAATGGCCTGCAACCCCTCGAAAGCTTGAAGGCGCACCTGAAAGGGAAAATCTGTGGGGGCCCGGCCGCCAGCAGGATGGAGTTAGCCTACCCAGCCCAGACTTCACAGTAAAAGTCCTGCAGGTGAACACAGAGGGGATGTGGGCCTGGGAGAGCTGAGACAGAAGGGCCGTCTCTGACTGTCCCCTGGAGCACTGAGCGCAGCACTCTGCCTGCAGGTAGAGGGTAGGTGCTCCCCAGCTATCCTGGCACCTGGGACTCGCAGCCCAGTGGGGGACAGGGCCAGGACCAACTTGGGGGAGGGGATGGGGAACTGCAAAGGGGCTGGGCAGGGAGGGGCAGACTGACTGGGGCTAATTTACCTTTTTCCCAGTCTAGTCTGAGGTCAGTCCTGCAAAGGAAGGGGGTCTTTGGTCTCACCCTCCTGAGCTGCCCTCAGGTTGTGACGGGGTCATGCTACCTGTGTTTGGAGTCTGCAGTGGGTCTTAAGTAAACTCCCAATCCATGTGCTTTCCTGCCCAATTCAAGTCCTACAAATACTTCCTTCAAGATCCCACAGCCTGTGCTCCCTGGAAATGCACGCGTTTGAGAAGTGTTCTCTTGCAGCCGAGCGAGCACCAAAAGGACCAGCAAGTGGTTTCTGTACTCTCAGGTCACAGGACCCCTTTGAACGTGGTCCTCAGAGCCAACCCCAGGAACTAGAATTCCTGGAGACCCCCCCGCCACTCACCACTTTTATGAGGGCCTTTATAGTTTCCAAAGTGCCTACATTACCCTTGGACTCCAGAGAAGCCCAAGAGCTGGTTAACCTGTGTACTGAGATGTGATTATTCATTCCTCTACTTTATTTCACTTTTGTGCTTGTCTCTAAGAAAGAACATATAAAAGTTCAGAGCAGCTCTGTCTGCTGGAAAAGCCCTGCGTGCTTGTGTGAGGCTGGGCGAGGCAGCAATGCGCTCAGGTTCTGGCTGCTGATGCCTTCGGTGAGGTGTCATCGCCACTACCCGAAAAAGACACGTCCCCAGAAACCCAGGACTACGTTATGTCCTGCTAGGATGTTCCCTCCTGGCAGTCTCGGAGGTGAGGGGTTAAGGCCATCACAAGGAGGCTTAGTACTAAAGAAAAAAGAAAAAAACGTGAGGAGCCAGGGAGCTTCCACAGAGACTTGGCAAGAGAGCTGGACTCTGACAGCCTTTCTTCTGAGACCCACTTTGGGCTTCATGATGGAGTCTCACTAACGCCCCCAAACTGAGCGGTGGTCAGATGAAGGTTAGGAATAGGCCTTTGCAGGGAAGGACTCGTGTGGATTACGAAGAGTTAGAGGAAGCCGTCAGCTCTCAAGCTTAATAAAAAGGCAGGTGGATGAGATGAAGCATGTATCTCATTATGCTGAAGCCATGTGCTTTGGGCGGACCGCAGTGACGTTTTTAAAGGTGTGAAACTCCTAGGGAGACAAAGGAAATGAACATGTTGTGTAAATCCGCAGGCACTGAACCCCCCGGAACCCGGCGACACAGTCACGAAGGAGCCTTAAATCAGACAAGCCATCACGCTCGATGTAGAAATGTGCCAGCTTCCGTAATTCTTTATTAAATATTTGACAAGTCGCATCACGTCTTTACAACGACTCCGTTTTTCACATGACTCTTTTGCTGTCAGGAAAACACACTACAATTTCTCCTTAGATCTCTCAAGAAAAATGAAAAGCCACAAGGATTTTGCTCTTAAACAAAATTTTTCCTGTGTGTATCAAATTCCACCATATTTTAAAGTTACTCCGTTTGAGAAAATGAGCATTGTCCAAAGGTGATCTTTAAAAAAATTCCAAGTAGTTTGGTTTTTAACCACTGTATCAAATAGTACTTGGCTTTAGTGTTAGGAGGTGCGTCTGTAAGAAAAAGTTATGAAACATCGAGAATTCATTTGGAATGCTTGAAACTCTTTTCACCGTAAAGTCACTGTGTTTTTTTATGTTTCACTTGATAAACGATCCTGAATTAAGAAATGACAGCATAGTAACACTATCTTCCGGGGGTTCTCCCAGGCCCCGAGGGGCAGAATTCTCAGGGGTCAGCTTGGAGAAAACTGTCGAAGGGACTTAGCTCTCACTCCCTTTCGAAACCAGGTTGCTCAAGAAAAGTGTAAAAATGCTATACAAATATAAACATATATATTTGGACAGCATATGTACGTATGGATGTATATATATTTTTTACATATGTAGTAGCAGAGCAAGAACAGTTTATTATGCTAGTTTTTACATGAAGGAACCCATGACAATCTGGGTGAAATCGGTCTCAGTCGGAGCTGCCGACCGGCTTCTACAGGAACACGGGTGTCTGCAGACACAGGGTTACGGTCACGCGGAAGGCTTTCGATGCAGCGATACAAGGGTGAGAGTGCAGGTCACAGAAGGCCGTGGCCAATGTCATTAGATTCCTATGGTTACTCCTTGCACACAGACAAACCAATGAAAAGACAAGCGTTTGAAACATGCATTGCTTTGGGCGTAACACCTTTAACGGAGGATAGAAGTCTAACAAGAAAGAGGTTTCCCTGCAAACAACCACACAGACAGAACGCTCTCCTTTTCTAGAACACATAACGCAAGCTCACGTCCTACTGCTACGGCATTTTCTCTGACGCACTGGAAACACTCTGGTGTGTGCGTGCGTGTGTGCAAGTGTCTGTACACAGGTTCATTAAGGCTTAGATAAATTAAAAAAAAGTGGTCCAAAGTATATCACATTTCCTCCCCAGTTTCAAAATCTAAAGTACAAAGTGGAGTTTATAAGGATTTTTAAAAACACATCTCAGGCCTGAAATTGGCAGTTTTGACTTATCAGGAAGTACCCCAAAGCCTGAATGAGACAGAGGTAGTGATCTCCTGGGGGTCAGGAAGGGAGCAGACCAGGCAGTTACCCTGCACAGCAGCACCCCCTACTGGCAAGGCAGAAAATGACACTGGACAGCATCTCCCCTCCCCTCCCTATCAGTATAGGGGTGCAGACTCAGGGCGGGGAGGAAACAGGCAAAGCAAGCACAGCTAGCACAGTAGGTAGGAGATCGAGAATTGATTAATCCAGACTTTTTTATAGCTTTTAAAATTTCAGAGGTGAGAGACAAAACTTAGGAAAATACTAGTCAAGTGTTCTTTCACTAGGAACTGTTAGAACAATTAGTAATTTGCTGCCTATGAACTTGGCTTTCAAGGGGGCCAATTTGGATCTAGCACAATCAAAAGCAACGGTACATGTCTATTTTAGCAATGTGAGAGGTACAAAGCGTTTCCAATGTTTTGCAAACCGTTTCTCAGAATCTGTCCCTGTTTCCTCACGTGGGAGGAACAACCCATGTCAGCACTGGCCCCGGACCTTAGGCAGCACCTCATGTCAGCTGCCAACATGCCCTGGAAACAGCAATCGAAGAGCCACCTTACATCCTTGTGACTTGGTAGAGGCTTGGCTCCAGAAGGTAAATAATGGGACGTGTTTGGGGAGAAAGAGATAAGGGCACTGAAGCGGAATATAACTTTCCAACAGACAGATGCCCTCGTTTCCTGTTCCCCAGGCAGCAGGGGGGGCAGCAGTGCACCATCTGAAGCTGGTCCCCCTGGCCGACTTTCCAACCTGCTCTGTAGGGCAGAGGGGCAGGAAGAGAAACACCAAGGCCGACACAGACGGTGGGGGTGGTCAGACTTGCAACGTGCAGGATGTAAACTCCGGAACTTACTTCCTCACCTCCTGGCACACTGGCCCGTGACTAGACCTTCTTCTAGGAACTAATAAAACCAAAACCAAACCTGGATTACAGTACTTTCTAAGGAAACAGAGGCTGTAGGGACCCTGGACCTCAGAGTGGCGTCACCACTGAGCACAACTAGAATGGCCGGGCTGTCTTTGATGCCAGGCCTGCTGAGCAGCGCGGTGGGGGCCCAGGGAATGACCCACCATCCCGCTGTTCAATGACGCATTTTCTTCACTGCCACCTGTCTTGAAATGATGGAGAGTGGGCGTCAAGATTAAGAGAAAATGAGATCTGTGACTGTTTTCAACAATGAGTGAAACACTGAGAATCGCTGAGAACTAGGGACCCTTGTTCGGATTAAAAGCAAACAAAGCAAACCCCAACCCCAGCGCGATGCAGCTGTTACTGAAACCAGACGTGAAGGAGCAGAGCAGGTGAAAGGCGCTGTGGTTCGCAATCACTGCCTTTCAAGTATTCCCAGGGGTGATCTGTTGGTAATTCTGTTCCTGGTGTAGACATGATCTTAGAGTGACTTTTCTTTCATAGTTCCAATACTTTGTCTAATTTTCATTGAACAGATATTCTGATTTGGAATACGAAATTTTAAAATGACAGAAGAGCCCTAGTCCTTCGACCAGAATTGCTGAATTTCTCCCCCTACAGTCTCATGTGATCTGACTCAGAACCCACGCTGCAGGCTGCTCACCCAGGCTCTGGACCAGGTTTTACAAAGAAAGCTGACTCTGGACTGGGATGGGCTGCAGAGTTCGGTTTTTTTGTTTGTTTGTTTTGTTTTTTGTTTTTGCCACTGAGACATTTGTTACAGTGACTGAAGGGGAAAAACATTCCCACCAACAGATAAAAATGATGAGCGACACTTTTTTTCCTAACTACTCAGCATCTGTGTTTTCTGATCACTATTCAATATTTTAAAATCGATACAAAAAGGGAACCCGTCCTCAGCTCTGCAGAAAGCCGGCTTGCTTTAGACATCACAGACTTCAGATAACTCACAGCCACAAACACTCACAGCTTCTCACCAGCCACCAAAACGGAATTTCTTACACCAAAAGGTCCTTCTTACATAACACATGGAGGTCCTAAAACCACCATTTTTTTGTCTTATTCACAACTGGCAAAAGATCAAATCTCTAGCATCCCCCAACTTCCAGGACAGGGTCCGGGACAACACAGGTTAAAGAGCACAGCAGGGCTGAACCCCCATACTGCCTCAGGCGATCTCTCAAAGCACACAGAGCTCTGCAAAAAGTCAAGCTGTGCGGCCAGACTCCACCGTGAGCAGCTGAACAGCCTGAGCACAGAGGGTCAAACCAAGTGTCCCCACTCACTTTCCTCTAGCACAGAACAGACACGATCGGGCAGCACACGGTGCAGAAGGAGGCAGGCGACTCCTCCCAGGGAACAAAGCGGACAAACCAAGTGCATTTTAAATTCATCTTTGAGCAGAAATCACAAAACGATCGACGAGGACAGGTCTGTCGGCTCAGCTTTCAGCCAGATTTTATACACCAGCAGCCAGATTCCCTGTTGACAGATATTGCACCGGAAAGATGGGTGCAGGGAGAGAAATAAGCATCACATTTAATGTCCAGGATAAGAAACAAAACATACACCAAACCAGGTGTGACCTCCGTGTTGTACATAAAGTGCCTTAGGAACTGGTGCGGTTAGAACATACATCGGTTATTTAGCTACTGTTAGCGGACGCGTACAGACAGGAGACTAAACAGATCTGGTTTCCGCAGTTTCAAATCAAGCAGTGCCGAGTTTCATTCAAATAAAGGTCTCTACTACAAACAGCAAAGAGGAAAATATAATCAATGAAGGACTGTACAGCATTGGGAAGGGCTAAGAAATCTCTCTGATGAGAAATGATCGTTCAACCCTGTTTCACATGAGCTGGAGCACACGAAGCACTTCTAAGAAATAACGATGTGATTCCTTCAAGTTGACATGAAATTGTCGGGCTATGGTACAATTCTCCCAGCCTGTAGCTATTATGCTAAATTTGTACAAAAAAAACCCCCACCCTAATATCCAGTTTGTTTTCATTCTGAGTATGGAAAAAAAAATGTCATTATGCCTAATGTTATATTTTAAATGCTCTCAAAGTACTTGTCTGTAAGAAGGTTTTTGGAGAAAAACCAGTCTTGCAAGTCTAATCAAGTTGAGGGGTGGGGGTGTCAAAGTCCTTCAAAAATAAAAATGTCACGGACATTAAACCTGGTATGAAATTCAAATACAAAAAAAATGCTCACTTTTCCAAGTACAGGAGACATCTTTAATTGCAGTGAAATGAAATCGGAAAATCGGTCTAAATCATTTTCAAAAAGTAAACATGAGTTGTAATACTATACCTGCCGAGGGATTGATTCCGTTCATGGTCATTATAAAGTATGTAAAATATTTATTAAGGGCCCTGCCTACAGAGGCACAACATAAATAGAGTTAAGTCCTCCTGAAATGTAATTAGTGTACACGTCAACCAGTTGATAATTTGCGGTGGAAAATGCAGAAACGGGACCCGGGACTGGGTTCCCACGTCTGAACTTGGGCAAGCCACGGGCGAAGGCTCTGCTCCAGGAGCCGCGCCGCGCGATGCGCTCTGCCATCGTCTCTGCAAAGTCCGGGCGGGAGATGCGAAAGTGCAAGCAGGGCTTGCCGGACGAACCACCACCCGAGGCGGGGGGCGCTTAATCCACCCCCTCAAATCCTTGAGCATTTTCCACGGCCATGAGAAGTTTCTCTCGTAAATCTTCGAAGGTTTCATATGGAGGTAAGTCAAGGCGATTAAAGCTGCAATGGCAACAGAAGCGTAGGTCAAAGCCGTGCTCATTACGAGTTAGTTAGAACAGCATTCCCGAGATTGGGCGAAGGGGGCATTTCGTGGTGGAGTAAGAGCAGGTAAATGTCTTAACTAAATTCTCATGATCAAAATACAAAGTTTTGGTGATGAAACTGTCCACACCAAGTAGGCTATGTAGCTTACAGAGGAGAGAAAAGAATTTTCTGATAGGCCGTGAAACCTCTACTCTGGCTAGCGGTGGGTACTGCCGGGGAAGGACACACCAAAGGCAAAGAAATGGCAAACACTCCAACATTTCCAAACCCCAGGAACACAAAAGAACTTATGCGCTGGGAGTTCCGGGTGAATGCGGGCCGGTCGTTTCCTAATGCTCTGCCCTCGGCCAAGCGCTTTTCCACGTGGTCGCTCACGGGGTTTCCATCACCGGCCTCTGGGGCGGGTCACGCTCTCTCTGCTCTGCAGTTGAGGGTCCTGAAGCACAGAGGTCAAGTCCCTGTGCCCGAGCCCTCGCCCCCGGCAGCACGGTAGACTCAAGGCTAGAAGGGGGCTGTCTGCGGCTCTAGAACCAACTAAAGTCAGGCAAGTAATAGACATGTGGCGTGAAGGGCTGTATCATTGGAAAGCCCCCATGGACTCACAGGCTTCGTCTGGGGTGTTCCAAATGGCCCGGTGTGTAGCGAGGCTTTCAGAAGAATGAAGCAGGCTTGTCTAAGAAAGTTCAAATTCTGGCTCAGCCACTTGCCAGCTGTGTGACCTGCCTGGGCAAGTCACCGCCCTCACTGAGTCTGTCTGCTCATCTGTGGAACGGCTTGCGGGGTGTGGGAAGGGTCAAATCGGAACTTACGGAAAATGTCCCAGTGCACGGCAAGTGCCCCGAGATGGTGGCCACGGTCACCATTTGCCCAGCACTCCCCGAGTGCTCCCAGTCACAGGAGTCCTGCCTGTGGGGGCGGATGGCTGATGGGCACCTGCCACAGAGAGGGCCACGCAGCCTCGCCACAGCTCGGGCGATTTAGTAAGAGCGGACGCTCAGGGAGGGGTTATCCTGTGCCATCAGCGGGGGGGAAGGGCTTTTCGGTTAATACTTCAGTGACTCCTGGCAGTCACTCTCTACTATTTGAGGCACAGAGAGGTTAGGTAACTTGCCCAAGGCTGCACAGTATGTGTTAGAGCTGGAATACAGTCCTCCCACTGCCTCCGAGGCCCGGCCCTGGGCACGGTCTGTGCTGCACTCCCAGCCCTGACGCACAACCCCGCAATTGAAAAGCTAACGACTGTCCTCAGGAAACAAACACGCGCCCGCTGTGGGTTCTTTAAGAACCCCTGAGAGGCTTAATGAGACACGCTGGGCTCTCGGGTTTTCTCACAGTCACTAAACATTAAATGGAGCAGAGGATGCCACCGCTGCTTCAAGCGGAGTTCTCAGGAACCCCGGAACCCTCAAAGAGTAAGTCTGAAAGAAGTTTTTTTAACTTTGGCTTCACGTTTTTATTTTTATTGTTGATGCCAGGTATAAAGACTGATCTCCACTCTGGCAGAGGGCACTCGGAAGGACCGTCCACAGAAGGCGGCTTTGGGGTTCATTCTAAGCTGCTATTTCAGTCCAGGGCCTGCAATCCCTGCGGGGTCTGGAGACGCATTCTCGAGGTTTCGTGACCACTTTCCCCTCTACTCTGACCCCATTCTTGCAATTGCTGGGGTGACACGGGTTAATACACATAAATACACACAGGACGGTGCTGGGAACACACCTACGAAGGGTTAGCTATCATTAGCTTTGAGGTCGGGGGCAGGGGTCAGTCTCTGGCTTGCCCCTAACTGCATGACTTCATTATTTTCAGTGGGCTTCCGTGTCTTCCTGGGAAGATGCAGGGGCCGAATGAAATTATTGTTCACGTTGACAACCCAGAGCCGGTAGGTCTGCGGTTCTCAGTAAAGTGTAGTTTTAAATATCCAAGCAGTGACCTTTGACAGGACAATGAAATGAAGCTCTTTAAAAATCGGACGCGCAATGATTACCTCTGAGAAATTTATGGAAAGTACCAGAGAGAACCAGGCCTCCCAGCCCTTGCTTTCCTGGTGAGTCAGGTTTGCATTCTGAAGCTTAACTGTGCGTTTCACACTCTCACGAAACATGGAAGACACCAAACACCCACATGGTGGAATCTGACTGTGGGACAGTTGCTGTAAGCAGCCAGCAAAGCGTGTTTCCCCTGCGACAGTCGGATCCGGGGCCAGGGCGGCTTCCAACTAGCACCTGCCTGGTCAGGTGGCAGTTATTCTGGGATTCTGGGGACACCATTGTTAGGAAACCTCTTTGGTCGTTTTACTTCTCTGCCACACCGAGGAGAGGGCCTGGGAAGAGCTGGCCAGGCTGCCTTTCTCTGGCAGGCAGACCTCCGTTCTTCCTGGGGGACGGCGGGGATTTTAAAGCCCCGCTGTCCTCCAGACCCACCCGAGGCTGTGACAGTCCCACGGCCCAGGCCGCCCAGCAGACCAATGACTGCCAAATCTGTGGGATCTATCTACCCATCGAACTACGTAATTAAACATTCTTGGTGGTTCCAACGTGCAGACAGGGTTGAGACCCACTGCACTCAGAGGGCTTATCTGGGCTTATCGGTAGCTAAAGCACGTGGACACCGAAACAGCAGGAAAGTTCAGCAGTAAGGCATCTGTCCCTAGCATCGCAGAGGGACTTGGGCTGGGCACTTAGTTATCTGGCTCTTTGGAAGGTCCCAAAAGAAAGTGGGCTGTGTCAACGTGTGCCATAGATGAGTGTCGTGGTTCGGTGCCAATTCTGATTCTGGCGGACTTGGGGTCCCATCCCGGGCATCTGTGACCCGTGTGACCCTGGGAGAGCTTGCTCACAGCCCGTGACAATGCTCACCGTGTACCACAAGGCTGCCCGCAATTTTCGAATGCCTGGCCCACAGACAAGGGCGTGCCCGTTAACGGGTCTCTACTCCTACCTCTCCTGGTCAGACGAGGAGGCGGGGAGTTCTCCTTCAGTCCCCACGGTCCTGAGCTCCACGCAGTGCCGGCTGCCCTTCCGACAAGGGCGATCAAAGCCCAGAAAACTATACCTGACTCTGGCATTGTCTGGAGTAAAAGCTCCAAACTATCCAAACATTCTCCCCCTAGAATAAGGGCGGAGAATCACGGACAATGGCTGCTTCAGACAGTCCCCAACCTCCAGTTTGCTTTCAAGGGGCTACCGGGCCATAATCATACGTGCATCCCATTCGGCCCCATGGATGGTACAATATGCAGAGGAGAAAACTTTCCTGCCAGCCAGGGACTCAAACAGAAGCGAGAAACGCCTCACAACTACTTTTTTACCAACACACGTCCACGAGAACACTCTCCCAGCTGTGCTTTGTTCCCCTCCCGCGGGGGGTGCTTGGTGCTCACAAGGGCCTACTTCCACTCGTGTCCTAGGAGCAAGAAATAAAACCTACGGGGAAAACCGACACCAGGAACATCGTTGCTCGGATGAACAAGCGCTCGCTGCGAGTGGCCAGGCTCGTCCCTGTGCTGGTTTTACCTAACTCTGCAGAGAAACCAGAGACACGTCTCCTTGCCCTGCATCCTGGAGGCTGCTACCCGCCACCCTGTCTCCCCGGCGCCATGGTCCTGGGTCAGGCTGCCTACCCTCTTCTGGCCACCATCAGATGGGGGCTAAGTTCCAGGGACTCGTGGGTTACTGCTGGCCTTGGAAGTCCTTTTCAAAACAACGTTTCCACAGGGAATTTTATCCCATGTTCTAAAATGCTGATTTAAAGGTGGAGTAAAAACCCAATCTGTTCCCAGTGTGGGAGCTGTTGTGCCCACAAGTGGTGGATATTAGTATAAAATCTCTGCTTCCTGGAGTAATTAGGGAAGAACGGGGTTTGGAGGAGGAATCCCCCACAGCAGGGGGGCTCAACCCTGGATGTGCCAGCTACACCGGATCCATTCGGAACGCGGCTGGAGCTCTGCGAGCATCACCGGACGCTTCCCGGTTCCATCTGCCGCACTGGCACTCCTGCCTCTGCGCTGTGTGCGGGCACGAACGCGGCGTTTTCCCGTGGCCTCCCGCCCAGCGGCATTCGCAGTTAGGTGTGTAAACTGCGGTTTATGGACGGGGGTGGTTTCGGTCACTCACCATGTGTGAGCTCTGGGCAGCTTGTCGGGGCTCCCCCATTGCTCTATTGTAAACAGCTGAGGGCCGTTGGAACCTAGACGAAGAGAAGAAAGGCGAATGCTCACAGCGCTCAGGGCAAGTGTGTGACCGGAGACGCCGTCTAGGGCTGCGGCGTCCTGTTCGCGGTTCACTGGGGGAAGCGAGAGGTCGGCACGACCTCACAACACACGCGCCATGTCACCTTCGGAACGGAACCGGGGCGCGTGTGGCAGACGCCGTAGCACGTGGACGTGCAGGCTGCTGCCGCCTTTCAGATGGACCTGGGGCGTTTAAGTTAAAACTACTTTGGGGGGCGGGGGGCGGGGATTAAACGTAACCTTTAATATGAAGAGTAGAGTGATTAAAAAAAAAGCAAGCCAAAACATCCATAGTAAGCATCTGCTTCCCGGAGGTGAGGAGTCCTTGAAGCGTTTAGTTTATAATGACATGGAGGACTCTGCAAAATCTAGTTTTCAAAGGTAGACCAAAAACCAAAACCAAAAAAAAAAAAAAAAAAGAGAGAGAGGGGGAGGGGGGAAGGAGGGAGAGAGGGAGAGCGAGAGAGAGAGGGAGAGCGAGAGAGAGAGACCATATCCTGCTCACCATACAGTTCGGCAAATCCATTCATAGGCACTCGGGACGTCCCGGTGACAAACTGCAGTAACCGGATACGCTTCTCCGCGTCCATCAGCAGCACAGCCTGTGAACAGAGGCAGGGTCATTGGCCCCCACGGCCGCCTGGCCTGGCCCGTGCTCATGGAATGCCGATGGGCGGAGCTGATCTTATTTACATGTAAAGCTAGACAGCTGACTCTGAAAATGGTCCTTTTTTAATTTTCATTTTTTAGCGGCCGCCACAATACTGGCCTCTGTCATAGAGAGTGAGGGATCACAGTGTCCCTTTGTTCTTCTGCAATAAGTCAAAATAAATGATATAAAAAGCAACCTCTGTGATGGCACTGGGCTCAAGCGTCTGGGTGCGAGACTGCCAGTACCCCGGGAGCCAACTGGAAACACACGGGGTGTGGGATGCGTCCACCCCAGCGCGGGGAACCCCAGTCAGGAGGTGGGATTTCAGACTGTAGACAGACTCTCAAAAAATAACACTTCATAAACAGAAACAAACAGAGGCAAGGATAGGCCTCTGAAAGAATCTGTGTACCTTACATATCTGAGTTATTACAAGAGTTGAGTTGGTTTTACTGGTAATGTTACTTGAACTGCTATAAAAAAAAATCCAAAATCAAAACTGAGTGAGACTTAAGACGAGGATTTGAAGATTCTGCTCTTTTCTTTTTATCTGTTTCTGCTGACACTTGAAATATTATTAAAAATAGATGTTAGACATTAAAACAAGTGAAATGACTTCCTATCTTTGCCAAGCAAACAATCAGCTTCTTTCCCTAGAATTGTTCTTTCAAAGTCAGTTTACTGTCTCTCTCTCGGACCTGTTCATCCTCCTTTCCCTTCTCTCCTAAGCTAAACCAAATGCAAACACTGACCCTGAGTAGTAAATCACATTCCATTGTAGCCAGCGTTCACTGAAAGATGAAAAAGATCCAAATGTGTGTTGGAATTAACAACAACAACAAAACTGGGAAAATGATTTTTTAACTGAAAATGGCATCTTGGAAAAGTCAGGCCCTAAACATGGTTTTGCCCTGAGAAGCCCCCCGATTCTTATACACACTTCGGGGATGCATTCCAATTCTTGAATCCAGGTACCTCCCTTTCAGAATCACCCTACTCAACGGGTTCCTCAAACAGAAGCCACTTTCATCTGGTGGTTAAGGAAGGACAGCCATCCCTGGAGTTGCCGCTTTCCTCTCAAGTTTGCCCCTTCTCTCCGCCAGCCACCCATGTGCTAACTGAGCCCCAACTCCCGGCAGCCGGACTAGAGCCAGACCATGGGGAGGGCAGCAGAGCCCGCAGGCCCGACCCAGGGAGAAGCGCAGGGTGTGGGCCCGGAGGGCCGTCCTCACCTTCCAGAACCACTGAATGACAGGGTGGTTGGGGCAGTAGCCGTTCTTATAGATGGTGTGCTGTCTCCAGTCATTCACATCCACGTCGCCAAGGCCGCACATCAGCAACTAGAAAGGGGGGAAAGCTGCTGTGAATGGGGCATGATGGGAACGCCGACGGAATCACACTCCAAACACGGCCTTTCTCAGGGCCAGCAGGCTGACCCACGCAAAGCGGTAACCTGGCAACGAACTCATAAAAACAAATGTGGGGAATGTGCTCCAAATCTCACCCGCCACCGCAGACCACGCAGACAGCGTCAGTAACAAGGGGGACCCGAGTCTCGTGCCTGTACCGACCACAGCACTGCGCAGCAGACACACAAACTCCAGATGGATCATCCTTCCCCTTCCCCTCCACTCTGAGCTCATCGATGTTCTTATGCTCCATGCATACCACCTCATTATCCTGCCGTTTCCGTTTCCGAGAGGTGATTTGTCTCAAAATTTGGAAATATCTCCCCAGCCACGGACAAATTAGGGTGTTACGACGGCAAGAACTCATCTCCCCGAGACCGACCGGCCCAGGGGAGGGCACATCACCCATCCGCCCAGGGGCCTGTAGAGGCAGGCCTGTGCTAACACAGTCATCGGTTCTCTGCCTTCGCAGTTGGCCTAGGGCTGCGTTTCTCATTATCCACCCCCCACAGGGACGGCCTCCTGTGGGCAAAGGAACACGGCATCCTGCAGAGGGACTAACGCCTGAAAACGGCAGCCCCGGGCCTAACTCTGCCAAAACCTTGTTGGGGAAACCGGTGAGGTCAGAGGTCATTAACTTCTCAACACCGTCTACTTGAACTTTCCATACTAAGATAAAAGACCAGGAAGCCAGTCTACGTAAAATGCCTCTCTGGATATGGCTCAGACAAGTGGCTAACGGAAGCCCATCAACAGCTTCTGAGCAGACACAGCCTGCCAACATAAAGAGGGTGAGAGATTGCTTTTCAAATGGCTCGTTCTCATCTACTTCAATGAAAGAAGTGGTAACAACTGGATGTTAAACTTCCTATTGCCTTCCTTACTTGGCAGACCACTTCAAATTCACTGAGACACCTGTTCGACAGCCCCAGGAGACGCTTACACCCACCTCCTGGCCAAATCTGCATCTGGTTGCGGGGGTGGATGTGTGGAGGTGCAGCCGGGCCTTGGGAATGGGGTGCTGCCTCCCCAACAACTGTGCAACCTTGGCCCTACGAGGAGCAGCAATTCTCCTCACCTGGGGCAATAGGCCACCAGCCCCACTCGGCTCGGTGGACCTCTACTTGTCCCGCATGTCCCGGACGGTCCTCTCTGGGGCAAGGAACCTGCAGGTGCCTCCTTTTGCTATTTCCTTACTCCCCATTGGCAAGCAAGCCCCTTAAGAAACATGTAGCAGAATTCACCTAAGTTAACTCCCCAGGGCATTCTGGATCAAAGAACATTAAAATATTACTGAGTTCTGGCCGGGTAGCTCAGTTGGTTAGAATGCTGTCCTGATACACCAAAGTTGTGGGTTCGATCCCTGGTCAGGACACATACAAGAATCAACCAGTGAATGCACAAATGGGTGGAACAACCAATTGATGCCTCTCTTTCTCTCTCTTTCCCCTCTTCCTAAGAATCAATAAATAAATTTAAAACAATAAAATACCATCTATGAAGTAATGAGAAACTTAAAAAAAAATCTACTTTACACAAAATATTTAAAATACAAACCTCCAGCTCATTTTCATCAAAAATTTTAATCAAATCAATAGGAAGCAGTTCTGTGAATCCCTGAAAGAAAATAAAAAAACAAAACAATCACCCTAAATGCCTTTTTCCTTGAAAGAGGGAACTTTTGCACAAAAAAAAAAACAAACCTTTTTTTTGTTAGCCAGGAAAAATACTTCTTTACTATGACTTATACACCAGCGATAGTAGCCATAGTTGTAATTCTAATAAGAACAGCCTTGTCACAATGTGAAAGTTTTGGAAAAAAGTAGAATCTAGAAGGCCTAGGTACGTGAGTAATGTTTTAAGCCCTAAGAAAATACGGGTCGCTGCGAGCAGGCGGGTCGCAAAGCTCATGTAAGACACAGTGCGGTGAGCCAGTGCGTCCCGAAATACACGCATCACAGACGTGCCAGAGAACACGTTTAAAAACCAGGCACTGAGACACGAGAAGCAGAGAGAACTGTAAGCAAACGGAATGAAAGGGTGGCCACGCGGTGGCTGCACGCTCCCGTCCTGGACACTGGTCAGCGGTGTGGGCTGTGCAGCCCTGGCCTCTCTGCACATGCCCCACCCCGCGCCCGTCCTTCGGTGGGCGACTGTCCCGCCGCGCCGCCCCGGGGAGGAAAGCCACCCTCTCTCCAGCTGTGACTCAGGTGCAGGCGGACATCTTGGCGGGCACGGCTTACCTCCAAGAAGGCGTTCATTTGCTTCTGGACCCTGTTCACAAACCTCCACTGGATGACTAAGCTGCGGGAGAAAACGGAACAGTATTTAAGCACCTTCGTCATCACTTCTTTCTTCACAGCTTCAGGTGCGTCTCCTCAGACAGGGGAGGGGAACCCCTACAATGGCAAAGGAAAACGGGGTCTGGGGCTGCAGCATACACTGTTGATTCACGAGTTCTTTCGAGAGTAACTAAACACACGTGGAAAACTAAAATCTCACTGAGGACTTGAAAGGAATACTAGATTTGTCCCCCCCCACCCCGTAAAGCAAGGCTTAGTTTATCTTAGTTGCTTTACAAATGTGACCACATGAAGAAGAGGGGAAAGGTCATGGGGTATGAATGCATGTGTGTATGTGCAGAACTCACGTACATGCACACCCACCTGCGTACACATACGTGCACACATTCTTAAAGGGAGTGCCGGCACACACATTTTATCAGATGATAATTAACTCTAGGATGCACTGTGCTGCATTTCAACAATGAATGTAGTTTATCGGCAAAGTGAGTCACACCAATGCTTCAATACGGAGGGTTAATGGTAAGACCCCTTTACGTGACAGATCCACTGAAACCATCTTGCCCCTGGGAACATCTAGCTGCAGCTGGACATGCTGCCAGGCGCAGCAACTGTAGAGACCTGCTAAGGCGTTTTGGTGTGAGACAGCACCAGGGCCTTATCACGTTGCCCACGGCTCTCCCCTAGGAGGTGGCACCATGACCGTGGCCCGCAGGACCAGCCCGCTCTCACCACTGCTTAGCCCTACCGGGCCCGCGGAGCCGCAGCCAGCAGCGCCATGGCCCTCTGCGTGCCCCGGGGGATGCAGGTGTCAGGGAGCACGTGCAGGTTTCTCTCACCCTTTTCTCAGCGGAGGGAGCTCAGGCTCTGCCCAGCCCCACTCCTACCGAATGTGAAACCTCAGAGTTCACTGTGAGGAATGATGCACAGCACAGCCCGATGTCTGAGTCCTCAGACTTTCCACCTGGTCACCTGGGTGGACTGTTTTGGAGTCTATTCAAAGCCTGTACTTTCTGAGTGAGGACAATAATGTCTGCCAGAGTGCTGTCTGCTTGCTGAGATTGTCCAAGTTCAGAACAAGTGTGCCAATTAATGTGAACAGGTAAGAAGGGTAATATCTTCCTTCTAGTTGGCAAGCTTTTAGCTTGTGAGTGGAGGAGGAGCCTGCTATGCAGCAGTCCATGCTCTTTGTCAGGATCTCTAAGTAGAAACTCTAACACTCCAAGGTTTTTCTTTGCGGACTACACTAAAAGATGCTAAGACCCTGGGCCAATTCCCCAAATTAAGTCCTCTTGACCAAGTATGTTGAGAAGAGAGGAGGGGGCTCAGCTTGTTGAGAAGGAGCACTGAATGCAAACCAGGAGCTCAGCTGAGGCTAGAACCTGCAAGACGAGCAGAAACTAGGGCCCGGGGACCAGATATGGCTGCCGTGACCTCGTCCCCGCTCCAGGGCTAGCGAGGGCAGCTTGGCAATCCTTGGAAGATCCCAGAATTGCGTGCTTGAACTGTACACATGTACCAAAGAGGAAATTGTAACACACCCAACAGAGAAACACCTTCTGCCTCATTACTTAATATCTGGACTTCCAGCCCTGGCTGGTGTAGCTCAGTGGATTGAGTGCGGGCTGGGAACCAGAGGGTCCCGGTTCGATTCCCTGTCAGGGCACATGCCTGGGTTGCAGGCCAGGTCCCCAGTGAGGGCCATGTGAGAGGTAACCATACATTGCTGTTTCTCTCCCTCTCTGTCTCCCTCCCTTCCCCTCTCTCTAAAAATAAATAAAATCTTAAAAAAAAAAATATCTGGACTTCCAAAGGGCTCAACATCATTCTACCAGTTGAGGCTGAGACTGGGTTGAGATAATTACAAATATCAGAAACAATTTATCATGTTTGCATGGGCTGCATTTTCCTATCCATTTTCACTATTTCCCTACATTTTCATTATGGAAAAGAAGTCAGGAGAGAGATGATATATTTTATCTTTGGTTCTTCCTAATTTTACCCCACTGGTTGTTGCCTTTCTCAACTGGAGCCTAGAGGGCCACCTGCTTCAGAAGACTTGTCACACTGCTCAACAAGGTCCATCCCTCCCTCTGCCAGTCCCTCACATGGCAGCTCGCTGCAGTCACGGTCCAAGTCAAACTTCCCACCCCGTGACTCAGCTTCCTGCTCACCCACGCCAGAGAGGAACGCAGACTGTTGTAAACATGCCCATAACATGCATGAAAACATGTCTACAACATGCATGAACTGTCCTTAACGGCAGGGGGGCAACCTAACATGCTGCTGGAGTTGGCAGAAGCCCGCCAAGTGCATATACGTACTCGATGTACTCCCGCTTGTTTTCATTAGTCACCATGATTTCGGACCCGTTGGGCTTCAGATCCACTTGGTATGTCTGTAATTACAAAGAAGAAATGACGGTCACCATTATGAAGTCATCCTGTGTATTATTACTGAGTGATGATGTCTTACTATGAAAATAAAATTTATCCAGAACTATTTTCCAGGAAACAGGCTTTATGTACCAGAGGATGTCTAATGAGGTTTTTAAATTGTTAAGAGGTTACACATTTAAAGATGTTGTCATGAAAAGCAAATTATTTTATCGTTATTTATGAGTTTTAATTATTTTTCATATATTAGAAACAGTGGAGAAGAACAACATTTTTCTTCTGCTACTCATTTATCATAAATTAATTATGCTAATAACAGAAAAGAGGGGGTAAGTCTACCGAGACTACAGAGATCCAAATCCTAACGTAGTTTATTTGTTTCTGAAAATTGGATTTTATAGTGGAAAAAAAAAGGTGTGTAATTTCTTTCAAAGAGGCAAACATGAGAGCTTAAAAAAACCAAAGATGCTAAGACGTGAGGCTGAAGAGATGGATGGACCTGACCTCAAAGAGTGCAGCAGCTGAACCGAGACGTGACCTCTCCCCTGCGCTGTGGCCGGCGCGGCTTTCTACCAGCGTGTTCCCAACGACCCGCAAAAGGCGGGGGGAACACCACTCAGCTCTCCTCCTTGAAGACAACCACGTCAGTGTAGTGGTGGGATTCCTTTCGGTCTTTTCCTATGCACGCCCGGCTATAGTTGGGGACGGATGGACACACACACGGACACACAGACACACGGACACACACACACACACACACACACGTCGTTCAAAGGTGCCTTATGCCACAGTCTGAGGAGTCTGCTGAGGAACTGGGTCAGAGCGAGTCCACTGGATGGACTTGGCCAGAGAAAGGTGTTGCCCTCCCCCCCATGCTTGGTGCTGCACAAACTTTCTCCGTGGGGTGGGCCGCCCAGCCTACCTTCCCCATCCCTTGACCTGGCCTCTGAGAGCCCCTCATGAGGCTGTGGGTCTGGTTCTTCCCAGCCTCTGCCAGGACCTCACCCTGACTTCCCTCTCTCTTCTGATCGCCAGGTTTTGTTTTTTCACTCATTCCCTTTCCCCAACCCAGTGTTTCTCGGCCATTTCTCATTCATGCCCCTAAGGAGCTTTTTTAGACTGACCCCTCAACTGCCCTTTTTCTCCCATGAAAACACAACAAACATCCCCTCACCCCACCTGTGCCACAGGTGCTGGCCCTCTGGACGGCCACAAAGCACTGAGTGGCTGACACATCTTTGCCCCCAGGAGCAATGCCGCCCCAGCGGGGAATGTGTGCTCAGCCTAACACGTGCCTGGTCCTGTGGGCTTCCCCCAAGGGGCTGCTGCCCTTCTCCTGCCCTGCCCACCGCATAGCCTCTTAGAAGCCCGCAGCCCCAGTGCCTGTCCAAAACAACCAACTCAGACGCTGCTGTGTGAACTTGCAACAAGAACTCCCACTTATTCTAGCTCTAAAAGGGGCCTCTCCCTGGTGGGTGGGTGGGCATGGGCACACGAGGACACGGGTGCACGGTTCATTCTTTCCGCTTGGCACAGGATGGCTGTTCAATTCCCATATTTAAAACACTCCCAGTAGGTCCCAGAAACCAGCAGCTCCAGGTTCTCATCAACCAGAAAGAAAACAAAATCCATCCACACATTCGCTCAGTAAGTGCTCAGTAGGCACCAGCCTCGTGCTGAGCGCTGGACACGCCCAGAAGACCTCCAGGGGCTCCCAGGAGCCAGGGACAGTTAGAGGACAGCGTGACCGGGTTGTGGGAGAGAGAATGACAATGTGCAGGTGTGGGGCGGCACGGCACAGCCGGTGACATGGCACGGAAGCGTCTGCGGGGACACTGGCTCAGGCACAGGGTGGCTGTGAAGGTCAGAGGAAGGGCGTATCTAGAAGACAAGGTGACCGGTGGGCTACAGAGGCTGAGCCCACACGGAAGGTTCCAGGACACCGGCGAGGGTCTTCGGTTTGAGTAGAAGGATGGCACGTTCGTGCTTGCCGTTTGGAACTATCTCGTACGGAGCACGTGGGGGTGGGGCACCAGAGAGGGACTGGGGGTGGGGGGCGGATACAGGAGCCAAGGAGACCGCAGAGCCTGGGTGCTGACAAGTCAGACAGAGGAGACCGAGTCAACAGGATGGGTGACCGGCTGGACACGGAAGTGTGGACGTGATGAAGAGGAGGGAAGATGGAGCGTGGAGGGGATGACGGTGCTGCAGATTAGATCAGAGTGGGTGTGGGGGTGGGAGGGGGCGCTGGCTTTCATTTGGGGACCCGAGGGCTTTCAGGAGAACAGAGGGTCCAGGAGGGGGCCGGCCAGCAGGGATCTGGAGGCTGGAAGAAAGGCGAGGGCTGGAGAGGAGGCTGCTGGGAGCCGCACAACGACAGATGTGGTTGGAGCCGCAGGTGCGGGCGAGGCCGCCCAGCTGGCCGAGGAACATCTGCATTGCGGGGCCGGCAGAAGCAGAGTGTCCTTCAAGGAGACGGCAAATAAAGCGGCGAGAGGCGTGGGAGGAGGAGTGAAGGGTGAACGCTCTGCGACTGCAGGCGTTTCAAAGGGAGCGCGAGCAGTTAGCCTCGCATGCAATGAGGAAGGAACTGAAGACAGTCACTGCGCTTAGTCCTGGGGAGGCCGCTGTCGGCCTGGGGGGACAGCCCCTGCGTGGGGCTGGGGGCTGCAGAAAAGATGTCCCTCCCCCCACCCCAAAACAAGACCCCCACAGAGGCCGGCAGTATCCATTTGTCTGTGAAGATTTTTAGGCCTGAAGCACGATATAGAACAAGAAGGGGGGAGGGGAAACATTTCTAATGGACTCTGGTCGCTCACATGACACACAAGGTGTCTCTCATCTCAGGTGCCTGATGTTCTATGAACCTCACCCGACCAACCTGGAAGGAAACCAGACTCCCTGCACCCCACCCACTCCAAGGACTCCCACTAGTGATCGCTTCCTGGCTCAAACATATTAACAGGCGGTTGCGGTATCTATGTCATTATTTTCTCACCCCGCAATTGCTTCCCCCAGGTGTCAGGAACTCCTGTGTACCTAGTAGCATCAGCTTCTCTCCTCTAAGACTGAACCCAAGAGGGCAGCGGCCTGATTGCCCAACCGCAACCATAAAACTGAGCACGGCATCGGGATGTGACCGAGACCCTGCACACGTTTTCCAACAATGGAGTAATCTTCACAATCTTTGAAGCAATAGGAACCAATCTGTTTCATTTTCCAAAAGGCAATCTTTACAGTTGGCTCCACGATCTCATCAATGTCAAGGCCATGTAGACCTGGTCTAGGAGATGGGAAGTATCTCTGGGCTTTTGGGGAAGGACAAGTACCAGGGCTGGGGAGCCCTGGAGAAGACCTCCCAAGAAACATTGTTATCGCAAATGAATCAGAGGTTTCAGGTTTAAAACAAACCTGACCTTGACCTTTCTGATTAATCCAGCCTTAATGACAGGATGGGCACAAAGCAAGAAGGTAGAGAAGCCTGAGCCTGCTGAGCCCCTGAAGACAATTTCGTCATGACAACAGAACCACCAAGCAGAGAAAAAAACCCCAAGGCCCCGCCCAGACATCACCTACTCCTGGCCATGTATTTACATCATTAAGTAAACACACTATTTTTCGAACCTGAATTCTAAAACCAAGGCACAAACATTTATGTTCAGATTTGTCTTTGATTAGAAGCAGGCGCCAGTTCACATCTTAGGGTTTCTGTGACTTTGCTGGAATCGGGCTGCTTCCTGCAATAAGGAATAAGGTGCTGATACCGTGAGGCGTTGATTGGCACCTACAGCCCCTGGTGGTGGTTCTGAATTGTCCCGGAAAGTGTGTCATCGCCTGTGCAAAGGCAAAGACGTCCTGAAAGTTAGAGAGACGTGCCTGGGGACGCCCGGACCTACCTGTCCGAAGTTTTCTTCATCGATGCAGAACATGAGGTCCAGTTCAGTGGGGTCATTTTCTAGGATCCATTTCAAGGAGTTGTAATATTCGCTATCCTACAGAAATGACATGGAAATGAAAAGGAAGCTTTTTCTTTTCAAAATATAAACTTGTTTGACTTTAAAGATTTTATTTATTTATTTTTAGAGAGAGGAGAAGGGAGGGAGAAACAGCAATGTATGGTTGCCTCTCACATGGCCCTCACTGGGGGCCTGGCCTGCAACCCAGGCATGTGCCCCGACTGGGAATCGAACTGGTGACCCTTTGGTTCCCAGCCCGCGCTCAATCCACTGAGCTACACGAGCCAGGGCAAAACTTGTTTGACTTTAAATAGTGAAGTCCTATATAATTCCATTCATATCGCTCACAATGACATGAGGCACTAATGCAATGTTTTCCACTCTTCCCCAAACGTACGTACTTGTTTCGTTTAAAATAGAAGCCAAATAAATGTTTCAGTGGCAACAGGCGCTTGCAGTTGAATTCCGTGTACAGAATGCAACCTGCACAGGATGGCCGTCAGCAAATCACACCATGGAGCATGTAAGATTAATGCAGTTCCTATCTTTTAAGAGTGAGAATATCAAAGGGTAATAGGGAGAATGGAGAACGTTCTAATTAAATATGAATGGCTTTAAGTTCCGCCTCTTCCTGGGCTTTACAGTTCTCTGCAGGTCAGTGCAAGCAAACAGGAAGGACCAGGACAGGAGCACACAAGTGCAAGGGTGTGGCCGGCCCTCTCACAGGGACCCCAGTGCGGGGACAGGAGGCTCTGAGAAGGACAAACAGAATGTGTGCGCCCTCTGTCAACCTGTGATGTGGAATGAATTCAGACTTTAAGAGACCTGTCTGTGTTCCTCGCTGCCACAGATGGGTCCTGTGGCCGAGTCCCCCAGCCCTCCCACGGAGAAGCCAGTGAGTGGGCTCAAGGTCACTGCCAGCATCCTCCTCTCCTTTTCACACACAGGTGCTGTGCAGAAATGGCTACCAGTGACGGTCAGTAATGATAGCATGGGCTCACAGACCCAGCCACATGAGGGACGCAGTGCACATCACAGCAAGGCCAGGGGCTTGCTGACTCAAGTGAGAGGACGTGATGTGAGAGTGGAGCTACAGGTGCTCCAATGGACAACGAGGTTTCTCGATGGCCCTGCGTGAGTGTGCTGGGGCTTGGGCAAACCCCCCCACGCCCGGAGGCAGGCAGTGGGGGTACAGGTAAACAAAAACAGAATCAAAAAGTAGACTATGAAAAGCGCATCAATGTCTATTTGTACAGAAAGTCCTTTCAGCTCTAGAATGGCCAGCCTATGTACAAGGCGTCAAACGTAGCGTGGAAGCCCGAATCACTTGGCACAGAAGTTTGCAGTTTCTAACTTGTTTAGTCCTCCCCACGTGCAGTGGTCCCTCACCCTTCCACATACACTCTTCCCTGTATCTACTGTTTGGCCCGTGCCCTTGCCATGTTCTGAGGTCAGAGAACAGAAGAATAGCTGAGGAATCTCTAAACATCAGTATTAGCAGTTTTTGATGGAAAACAAGGGTGGCCATGAGGTCTCCAGGGGACCTGGGACTTAATTTGGTCACACCCGCCCCAGGGAAACAGAGGTAACTGAGATGTGGGCGTATCCAACCCACAGACCCTGCTTCTTGTTAGTGTGAACCGCGATTTGCTTATTAGGAAAATGAGGGAGATCAGTGAAATTCTCAAATGGTAAAATGTGCCCTATTATTCATGCTGAACGGTGACACCCATAGAAATGGCTGTGTCTGCAATGCGGTGGCAGCGGCTATTCTGTAAGGCGTGGGTGGCCCAGGTGCCATCGGGAGGGTCTGCATTTACTCACCACAGATTCCATGTCATTCAGGGTGATCTGCTTTCCCAACATCATTTTGTAAAACGGTCTAATGAAGAATCCTAAAATACGATGAAAACTGGATCAGTCTCAAATCGTTGGTGCTACTGTGCATCAGAAACAAAACACAAGGTGAACACGCCTTTGATTTGAATGAGAGACCAGGACAGAACGAGCAAAGGCCTTCGACAGTAATTTGTGACCAAGGGGGCGAGGGCCTGCCTTTCTGGGGGGGGTCAGTTAGCAAGGAGGGCAGTTACTCTAGCAGAGGTGGTGGAGGGGGGCCAAAGAGGCTCCTGGGGGGGGGACAAACAGGCCTGAAGGCCCCGCGGGACTTCGCAGGGCGAACGAGGCGCGTGAACAGGGGACAGGGGGCACTCCAGGCAGAGGGACAAGAGTGGGACCTGTCAGTGGTTTGCGGGGTGGCAGCACAGGGACTCCTGGGGAGGACGGGCCAGAGGGGAACTGAACAGTGCGGGCTTGCATGGGGTGCGGGAGAGTTTCGGCTGCCGCCTCGGTGAGGGCGACCGGGAGTCACTGAAGGCCAGGCGGAAACTCCACCTGCATTTCAACATCGTGTGAGGGCAGGAATGGCGAGAAAAAGCAGGAGGGGGACAGGACATGAGGGAGATGACTTAGAAGGCTGTGCCATCTTCCAGGGGGAGGCTGATGAAGGCCTGAGGGAGGTGATGGCAGGGAGGATGACCTGCCCACCACACAGGGCCCCCCCATCCACCTTGTCCACAGGCAAGTCAGCACCATGTGCCTCCTCACTGGGGGCGCTGGAACCTCAGCCCCACCCCTGCTTAAGCGGTCACCAATCCTCTGCAGCAGATTCCTGTTTGGGCTGGCTCAGGAGGCCCCAGGGCTGCAGACTCAAACACCCCCAGTGTCTGGGGAGGCAGAGGATGCAGCCGACGCAAGGAGTGTGGTCGCACTTCTGAGAACAAGACACCGCTGACCACACACACACCTGTGGGCGTTCCGGCTCTCAGCTCTGCGATCCTGGCGCACACTGGTGTCCCCTTTGCCATTGTTTCCTGGGTTCCCCTGTCTGTTCCTGCTTTTCTCCATGACTCCCGCCATGAGCCTTGACTCAGCCAGCCCTTGCTCTTCTGAAATAGTCCCAGTTTCAAATCCCATCCCACTGGCAAAGTGTGCCTAATCTTGAAAGTGTTCCCGACCCTCCAGCCAAACGAGAGTCTCCTCAGAGTACTCCCGCACACCCTGCTGCTGGACTCCATCACTGGGAGTCTTCTGGGTTTTGCGTTCCCACTAGATTATAAGCTCACACAGGTCAGGAGCGCATCTGACGCTTCTCTGTATTTCCCTACAGCCACTAAGTACGTCTTCTCCCTTGGCAGAAGGTGTAAGGACTGACCTAAGAAAAGGCTGAAGTGAATTTGAACAGCTGAAATAATCTACGGCATGACTCCAATATAGCAAATGAAAATATATTCACACGACATACGTATATAGAAAGAGTGAACGTAGTTTCTTTCTAATGCAAAAAAGTGTGTTTTTCCCCATCTAAAAATTAAACAGTGAAAGCAGAGGATCAAAATCAGCCAGCGAGTACCAGCAAAAACACACTGAAAGATCCAGTCCAGAGGGGGCATCAATTATGTACTGGACCAGGGAAGGTCCTGCAGACGCCGTCTCTCTCCAGAGACTGTGAGGTCAACCTCAACTCTTACTGTCTTCTATCCTCAACCATTTCACGTCCCAAATCCTTCAAAAGCATTTCCGATTCTCCTTCCTCAGTGATGATTTCCTTGGTGTTCCCTCAAGGGAAGCACTTTAGAAAGGACCAAATCCATGAGAAGTCCCTGTCCTGAAGTGCTTCCATGGCCTAAATGCTCTACGTAAGAACGAGGTCCGCCTGTGCCATCTGTGCAGCGGCGACCCCAGGGTCACGGCCAAAGCGGAGCTATAACATTGCTTTGAAATTATTTACAGTCTCTTCACATTCAAATAAAAATAATCAGTTAGGGACAAGTGAAACAACGGCAGGGTGTTGGATGAATCAGATCGTTCTAAATAACTTTTCAATTAGCTTTTCCATCTGTCATCAAATCTAGCTCTTGCTAAAAAAAAAAAGTTATTCTTAAAAGCAGAAAAGACAGAATCACAGAACGTTCTGTGCTTCATACTAGTTTCTTCGGTAGGAAAATGTTAAACTGTGTGTAAACACTGTGTTTTCTGTGCTCAAATGGACAGCCGGGAAAAGCACCTCCATTATGGGCAAAACATAACAATAATTCACCGAATTACACAGAACCAGCGATACGCTGGCTGGACATCTGTGATGCGAAAGACCAGACACCTGACGAGGAACCACAAAGAGCCCTGTCCTGTTTTTATGACTTCAAGGCTTTTTAATAACTCACCATCTAAAAGCTTCCCGTGAAACACTGCCAGGCCAGCGACTCTTCCAATGAAAGTGAAGTAGGATAGATGGTCTTCGTTACAGAGACCTGAATTGGGGTTGATCTGGAGGGTGTAGTTGTCCCTGGGGGGGAAGAGAGAGAAAAAGCCCCATTGCATTTTCCGAGAAGAAATGCAAGAATCTGCATTTCCCTCTGCCGCCCGTCATTAGCTTTCATGGTGCCAACGCGTTTTGCAGACTCTCTGCTCCTGACGGGGAAAGGTGTCAGCCAGAGAATGTGACTTTTGAATGTGACCATTTAGTTAGCCTCTTTCTGACCCCAGCGACCGAGGTCCTATGGAGCTGGTGCGCATGCCCTGTGTAAGTTTAACCATGCGTTGCTATTTGGCTATTTGAGATCTACAAAAACGTCAGTTTCATTTGCTTCCCAATACCTTGGGGAGATGCAAAAACCACATAACATAGGGACTGTGATAAATGGAATGACTTGAGGACTTTAGGTTCTCGGAGAAGGAGGCTTCATCCCTGTGAGAGGCTTTTGGTTTTGAGATTAAGACTCTTCTATGGGCCCCTCGTTTGGTCTGACCACCACTTGCCCCGAGAGGCCCAAGGGCACTGGTTCCAGCGCATGGCTGCCGTAACAACGCAAACCACAAAAGTGTGTCCGTGTCCGTCTTTGGTCTCAGCGTCATGAGGATCAGTGGTTTCCAACCTGGGCTCCAGAGACAGATTCAGATTCTTTCAGAGGACCTTTGGAGTGTAGGTGATCGGTGAGGATCCTGCCCCCTCCCCCTCCCCCACCGCCTGCCTCTTTAATGGCTCTGATCAATTTTACACAGCGAGCTTTCTCCTGGGACAACAGCAGACAAACAAGGTGACTCTTGGCTGGAGCGACCGGGCAGAATCCTGAGGCTGCCTTCCAACAGAGCCCCCAGGAGACGGGCACCAGGTGGACGATGCGGGAGAACCCGTGTCCCTTTGGAGCGGAGGCTGCCGTCCAGCAAGGTCAATAACTATTCTACGGGGTACTTGGGTCCACAGCCCGGAGAAGGAATGGTTGGCCTTGTAAGCAGGCGATGCTTGATTCCTGAGAAAGTGCTTGCATCTGTCTTCGATTTCTCGCTTGGCCACAATGAGATCCTAATGCCCGGGGCGGGGGAGCGGCGGGGCAGGGAATCTCGTTCTTCCATGATAGGACCAGGGCATGGTCCTGTGGGTCCTGCAGAATGGGTCTTCCTCAAAGTCATTACAATTTGCCTTTAACTACAGTAACTTCAGAAACTACTTTTGTCCACGAAGAGGAGGACGACGTTCTGAATTCTGACATTGACAAATTCTCCTGAATGAACATACCATGACCAAGGACAACTGCCTCTTGTTCCTTAGCACAGGTACCCAGCACATTTTCAATTTCAATGAGAAGAACCCAACAGATAAGACAAAAATCACCTTTAGGTGTTCACAGTGCACACTGTTTAACCAGGTACAGGCAGAATCTATTCTAGACTCATAAGGGGGTGTGTGTTGGGGATGGGGGGAGGGGACTGAAATCAGCAGAGTTCATTCATTTGAACAGAGTGAGCCGCTCACTCTGTTATTAAGTTGGAACTATGAAGAAGAAAGCCGTTTCAGTGGGGACACATCCCAAATTCCCTCCAGGTACTTACGTGGCAGAGTACTCGAAAAGGCCATAGTAGGGGTTGAACATCTCTTTGGACAGCAAGAAAAACCATTCTCTGGCCACGCCCCCATAGTCCAGGCCTTTCTCCGATTCAAACTCAATCCACAGCCGAGCTTTCAGGACGTCTGGCCTTTTCACAGACATGATTCTCCGGTAGGACTCTTCGAAAATGTTATTTCTGTGAAGTTTCATTTCAAACCTATTTGGAATATCAGCCTACACCAAAAGGGGGGGAAAAAGCACACAATCATACAGTAAAAATATACCTCGTTTCAAAGAACAGAAAGGATGGCAGTCTTGAAATGCACAAGCAGTGACACATGGTTTCAACGGAGCCTCCCTCCTCTGTGGGCTTCTCTTCACCCATGCAGGAAGGCTCCCCGTCGGGCTGGGTCCCACAGAACAGGGCACGGTCATCCTGTCCCCCTTTTACAAATAATCATGGGGTGCTCGATCCGCCTACCAGCAACTGAAATACGGTCAACTCTATATACTGTTTCTGTCAAAGAAAGGGACTTCGTCTAGGTCCTCAAAACCCACGACAATCCCCACCTGGCCAAGATGGGCGATTTCTCAACTGTAGTGGGGGTCCCAGCTGGTCCATGAGGCCCACAGGCTGATTCTGTTGGCGTGGGGAGTGGGACCCTGATTATGCCAAGATGTGGGAAAGCATCCCAAAGGCCACGGGGAATAAATATGAAAATAAAGCAGCACTTGACAAGTTGTAACTACTTCCTGGAAAAATGCGGGATGGGGCAGCCTAGTCATGAAAATGGATTTGTGGGGTCAGTGAGGGTGAGACAGGGTGAAGTCCTCAGGGGTCTATTATTCTTCCTGGGGTCAGCACAGGTGACTCATGAAGAAACTCTGTGGGGACTTGACGTGTTCAAGTTTGAGTTGTTTCAAAAGTAGTTATCCAAGAGCTCCCTGAACCAGGATGTTGGAAGACAGAACGGAACCCCGACGTGGGTGCTCCCGAGGAGGGGCCGTTCTCGTGCATCTGTGCATCGGCAGCGCCCCATCCATGGCAGAGCCCAGGGGGTGCGGCCCGATGGAGGGACAGAGCCGCAGAGAGAGCAGCGGGGCACAGGCAAGCGGGGGCGACCGGGGCGGAGCGGGGACACTCTCCTTCCCCCAGTGGGAAAATACCAACAAGACAAAATACGCCCAAGCCCGAAACAAACAGTGAATTTGCAAATTGAGGAGAAACCTGATAAAATGGGTTTCTATGTCAGAGACATGAAGCCACAAAGGAGAACAGAGGGCATAATATTGTAAGCCCTGGGGCGAGTCAGGAGAAAAAACTAATTTAAAACACTGCCTGGAAAACGTTAGAGGGTTTCTCAGATTTGTGGAAATCCTACAGGTTTTCCCAGTGAGAATTTTAATCTGAAAATTACACTTGGTCTTAATATGCTGAATACCGAGTCCAGCAGAAGGAAGGCTGCGTGAGTGGGGTGGGTGGGGCAATAATGTGGGTGTAATAATTTGTAGCTTTAATTTGAATATTTCACCTAATATGTCATCTGGTGTGCTTGAGTGTGATATTGTTGTGTTACAGAATTACATGCTTATAATTTTGTAATAAAAGATTTTGTAATAAAAAAGGGGCATTACTTGTGTTGGGCCCCTGTATTATATTATAAAATTATACTTCTGAATTTAAATGGAAGAACTAGACCACTTTTCTAACTAGGATCTAGGTTTTATTAAATATAACCACAAGTAATTGCATAAGCTTCCCCAAATTTTTTGACTAGGTCCTGAATTATTTTACTTCCCATAATATCATTTCTATCTTTTCATGTATTACATAGGAAATTACCCTTCAGGTGATTTGATATGTAACACTAGTTAATCTTCACTTACCATTTCTATTAAGAAGAAAATTCAGATTGAAGATCCGGGTGGATCAAAGTGCAGTGAAATGAGGAAGGTAATATTTTTATACACAAAGAAAAGGAACAAGTTGTTCTCGCTGAAGTAACTTTGGTAACTTACAAAGGACTAACACAGCATTTTTGGAAGGATGTTACTCACAGGTTTCTTTAATTTCTTCCTAAAGTAGTCATATTTCTGCTTAAATTCTCTGGAGTAAGGAACCGCCTAGAAGATAAATTTACAAATATAAACAATGTACACAACACACTTAAAACTTTATGTGAACTGAGTCAACAATTAGAGAACTTCATGAACCATAAACCTTACAATTCTCATTCTCTGTATTATATTGAAATTTACATGTCTGCATAGCACACGGAAAAGTTCTAGAAATGATTCATGTAAATTCTGATTGAATTGGACTTTCACCCCTGAAAACAACTAAATTGCTGTTCAAGAAGGCATTCAGGGGTATGCTACATAAAATACACTTTTCAATACAACTTTTGTCTGAATATGAGTCAGGGCGTACTCTTTTTTTTACTGTCATTGAGATATGACATGTATATTGTCGTTATTATTGGCTATGATACTTTAAACACAACCCCAAAGTGACCTATGCTGTCATTGTGAAAACACTGATCATGCTTTTAAAACTCTTTGGGAGGAAACACAACGAGCAGAAAGGCAACTGAACTGATATTCTTATCAAGGGCTCTAAGACCAGGTGGACGGCACTCTGGAAAAGTCCCCCATTCAGGAGTCGAGTGTGCCCCTTATTGTTTCGTGAGCCGTCTCGGGTGAGGATTTCTCTAAACCTTCATGCCTTACCTCTGCGGCAGAGGGATGGCACCACAGCAGTGGGCTCAGTGACTGAGCGAACCATCACTCCTCACAAGTGCTGGAATCTCTTAGGCAAAGTAGTAACACTTTAATGTAGTCATTTAAATACTCTTTACTTGCTACGTTATAAAGCAGCTTACAGTAGCCAGAGCCCCGACTTCGGAGTGCTGAAAAGGCCTATATATATACATATACATATTATGAAGCAGAAAGGACTGGCTTTTGCATATACACAGATATCACTGTAGCAGCCTCACACTCAGAATGACTCATTGCTTTTTGGCAAATAGTGTGCATTTGGGCAAGAACAGCTCTGCTGATATCTTTTTGGGCTAAGTTAACAAAATAAACTGATCCTTAGCAAAGTGTCTCCAGACTCCAAACCTCATGCCTTCACCTGGCTCATTCCTGAGTCGAAAGAGGAGAAATGAAAAACGTAAGCCTCCTTCCTCCGTACTGTTTCTGAGACAATCACACATGTAACTAAGCCAACACAAAACAACCACTCTTCTGGCAAACAGCGATCATGTCAGTGTTTCACTTTGTAATTCGAGAGCAATAGAGGCATCATGTTTATCTGTCTTAAGACAGTTTATTACTACTTATGGTCTTTCCCTTGTTTTCAATCCACTCATCATTCGCTGTTCCACTGAACCCTGGAATTGATCACGTATCATATTTATTCTGGACAGTGCTTAGTCTGATGGAATCGTGTGTGAATTCCTATGCTAGAAAAGGTGGGCGTTTTGTCAGGATCTGGACCACCACCAGTAGAAGGAAAAGGGTACACTGATCTGACTTAAGCCAATAAGGATATTATCATGTTTTCTGCTCTGCTAATACTATATCCCGGAACAGACTAAGATTTGCTGTCTGGTTTATGTATTCATTCTTTGGTGGTTCATTTACCAATTCTTTCAACAGGTACTTCCTGAGCACCTACTCTGTGCCAGGCATTTTCGGTGAGAGGGAAAGAACGGCACACTAACCAGAGGGTTCCCTCCCTATTCTCCTGGAGCTTAGAAGCTACTGTGAGCAACAGGTAACAAGAAGCACAGGAATAAACAGCGGGAAGTGAGGAACAAGTGGCAGAGTTCCCAGGAGGCTATTTTACAGGAGCGAGGCAGGCAACGGAAGGCAGGCAGCTCTGAGAAAGGGACATCTGAACAGAAACAAGTGACAGGAGGGAACATGTCATGACAGGGACAGTGAGTGCAAAACTGTGAGAAGGCAAAGTGTTTGGCTGATGTTCTTAGCTGTGATTAACTGTGACAGAGGGAAATGAACCTAAAAAAATGTATTTCCTGGCATTGCACCATGCCAGCTTTAGAAAACCTGACTTCTAGAACAGACTCTCTTGCCAACCAGTTCTGGGACAACCTCTCCACAATGGATTTGACTAGATGAACTTTAAGGTACTTCCATTTCCAAAAATCTGATCCCCAGCAATCATTTTTGTTTTAGTTCTGCCCTGGAAATGTTGAAAAAGGCTTAAACAGTCATCCTTGTGAAGTTCAACAATCTTACATGAAAACTTCTCCATGGGATGCACTGTGGAATGCTGCCCCCAGTGCATGACACCCACCCCCGGTCTGACTTATAACATGGCCGGCGCTGACCGGACATGGGTGGAAATGGGGTGTTGGGGTATTTTTGGCCTTTCTTCGGCTGTGGACTGATGCACGAGTATTGCAAAATCACGAACCTCCTCTGGTACTTCTCTCTTCCCTCTAGACGTGGTTCTCATAATGGAATGAGGGTAGGTTTGTATGTTCTCCTCCTGAGAAGATTCCAGCAACGCAACAGGACCGAGATGTCCATAAGTGCAGCCTCTGAGAACCATGGGTATACTGTCTTTCTTCTTTTGGCCAAATTATTTATTCTCTCTTGAAAATCTGGCATCCTACTTTCTATACATACGATTTAATTTGTACAAGCAGCCTAGTTAAAAAATTACACGTCTGTTGTTTAAAGCCCTTTTGCTCTGCCTTACATGTGCTTTTTCTTTGGTGCAAAGTGAAAATCTGATTTAGTGTGCAAGATGGGCCTAAATGTCTTCCTGTCGCTAGGGACGGAGCTCTTTGGAGAGAAGGGCTCCTGGCTGGCATGGGGACAGTGGGGTGACTACGAGCACCCCTGGGATTCTAGTCCCAATTCTGATATTTGCTGGAAGTTTAGGCAACAAAATTAGCTTTCTGATCTTCTGACATATCGGGAATAATAACGTCTCCCCTCCCTTCCAGAGGGGACTGCTCAGCATGTCAAAGCAGCTGATTATCAAGTTCTTCGACAAGTACAAAGTGTGACACAGCATGACAGTACTCGTAAGAGCAGCAAGCACGGGGGCACTGTACAAAAGCTTTTCATGGTGACATTTGTCATACGGACAGCATATTGACTTACGGCAATGCTGCGCTAGGCTGACACGCAAAGGGTCCCCTGGCCCCTAATACATATTTTTAAAACCGGGGAACAAGAGAAACTCTAGGTACCAGATAAGCAGAAAGACTCAACATGGAGAAATAAGTGGGCGCTGGACCTAGACACAGGCGTGTGGGCTTGGGTTTTAATCCTCGCAGGGGGACACGGAAACTGGCCATCGGTCTGTATGACCCCGGGAGCCGGAACAGAGTTCCCTGCTCAAAAATCACATCTGAAAAAGGGACAAGAAAACTCTACCCACTGGCCCAGGAAAGTTGCAAGGAAGCTTACCTTCTGTCCAGGACCATAAATGGAAGAAAAAGAAAAAGAAACAGACCTGTGATAAATTCATACTCCAAGGCTACACCAAAGCGGGTATGAAATTGAAATCCATGGTTATGCTAAGTGGGGGTGAGTGAACCCAAGCTCAGTGGTTAACAGTAAATACAGTCAGAACTTACAAAAGCACCGTGTGAAAACAAATGAAGATGAGCACACACACAAATTATAAACTGAACTAGGCAATAAACTGCAACAGAGGAGAGTCTACAGACAAAACAAATGGAAATATTTTATATTCCTGGGACCAGATCTAATAATCTGAAAAAGGCTATAAAAGAGGCTATTTTAAGAATGATTAAAAAGCTGGAAGTATAAATTAAAAAAAAAAAAAAAAAGGAAAACACAGGACAGAAAAATAGCTAAAAAGACCAAGCAAATTAAAAAAGAGCAAATAGAACTTTGAGCAATTGAGCAGTCACTGAAATAATAGATGCAATAAACTGGTAGAGACAGCTTATATAAAAAGCTTAAGAAAAAATTAACTGAAAGCTGAGCGCACTGTATGCAGCAACAAAAGAGAGATGGAAATATGAGAGCTAAGAGGGAAGAAAGATAATTGTGAAAGTGAATCAATGACCCAACAGTCACTGATTCAGGTATTTCAAAAGAACGCGAAAGACGCAACAGGTGAAGAAATAACCGCTGAGACTTTTCTAGGCTGGAGGAAAGACACTGTCCCAATGTCCTGAAGAATCACAATGAGTCCAAAGCAGAATAAAGTTTCCACACTTAGGACACAGTAAAACTGCAGAACATTAAAGACACAGAGAAAAAGTCAAAACCACCAGTGAAAAGAGAGAGTTACCCATAAAAAAAGATAATCAGTTTACAACAAACTTCTCATTGTCAGTTAAGGAGACCAGAAGATGTGAAAGGATGACCCCAAAGTACTTAAGAAAAATGATTGTTAACCAAGAATTCTATAATGAGCTAAACTACTGTTTCACGCAGAGGTCCAGTAAGTCCTCTCAGACTCAGCAAGTTCACCACGTAGGCTCCCACTGAAACTGCTGCTAGAGTGGAGGTTTGCGAACTGGAGTGGCCATGAGAACCCCTGGGACGGCTGGTGAAAACGTGGACTGCTGGTTCTCAGTCGGTCTGGGGCGGGGCCCCGAGTCTGCATTTGTAACAAGTTTCTGGGTGATGCTGATGGTCCTGATCTGTAGGCCATGCTTGGGGAACTATGAACTAGAGGTTGTATGTCATTAGGAGCGAAACTTAACCTAGAAAAAAAATGCAAGATCCGTGGTAGGCAAGGACATCTGTTTACATCTTAGTAAAATTAGGTAAGCACTGACTGTTTAAAAAAAAAGATAAAATACTAACGATGACTTGGGAAGTTTAAAGACAAGGTAGTTTTAAAACTCCACTGAACAATGGGAAACAGGCGTGGGGAAAATGGCACTGACTTAGTTCCCTAATGTGCTGTATTACCCAGGAGGACAGTAGAGTGATGAATTTTCACAGTAAGTGTTGGTTAGCAATTTTAATGTGAGCACTAAGAGAACAGAAATAGAAAACACAACTTCCAAGCAAGCATAAAAAAGTGAGAGAAAATAGAGTACTCTATCAATCTAACAGAAGGTAGAACACAGCACAGCCAGAGGCAGAAAGGAGAGCCGAGGCAAACGCCAATGAAGAGAAAGTGAATGGAATGCTCGTACAGCCAGTCACTGTGGGGGTCCGACGGAGCTGTCTCGGTGAGACACAACACCAGGAAAAACGTAGAGATGGAAACGGAGAATTTAAACACCACAGGCTCGATCTAATGGTTCACATGGAAAGAACACTTCTGTACCCAAGAAAGACAGGACACACATTCTTTTCAAACACAAAAGAATGTTTACAAAAACTGGCCAAGCCTCCAAAGAAGTTTCAAATATCTGATAATCAACATTCCATATTTAATGGTCTCTGATCACAATGCAATAAAATTAGAAATCAATAAGAAATGGGCAAAAATGCTCCCATAGTCTTAGAAAATAACAAGCACATTCTAAATAACTTACAAACCAAGAAGAAAAAAAATCACACAGAAATTACCAAATATTTGGAACTGAATGACAACGAAGACCAGATGTCCACACTAAGTTGACAATTACCTGAACACGCACCCTCTTACTGAAAGAAATAACACTAGTAATAGAGTAAACAAACTCTTTAAGAAAACAAAGAAATAGAGAACTCTCTTGGGGGCAAATCTTCCTAGATTTATGATGCCGAACAGTTTTCAATAGTAATAAGACTATGTGCTTGAGTGAATGTAGATGATCAATAAACCATAAAAAAGATTTGAAAAAGACTGAGAAATATCACGTCAAAAGTCTTCTGCCAGTTGAAAACAGCTTTGCTTCTTGAATTTATCTGTTTTTCATGATGGAGAAGAGAAAAATGTGATTCTAGCAACTTATTGTGATTGTGAATAAAAAAAAAAAGCCATGGTAGGATGGCAGGTATTCATTAAGCTACACAGAGAAAAAGGAGTGGACTGTGTGAACCAGGTGTTACTGGGTACTTCGTAAACTGTACCAAAGCAGCTGAACAAATCGAATAAACAGACCCAACAGATAGATAACTAGAGGGATGTCAGGTATCAAGGTGCATTTGCATTATAATATCATTTAAGTTTTCAAATGGACTTACCTTTAGAATGCAAAACATAATTTGAACACACTCAGATTAAAGCCATGAAATTAATATTTTAAATATACCCATTGGCCTCTTAGCTCAGTGCTCAACATAGTAAATTTAACTTCCTTGTGCTCCTCCAGTTTTTAAAAAGAATCCCAAATCTGCAATCTTTTGTGGTCCCAGTAAGTTCTCTGTAATTCCAAATCACCTCCTTGCGCTGTTATAGACACCGACAGGAGGCACTGGTGCACACTCCCTGCTGAGGAGACCCGCTCCCTTCTGCAGACTCCTCCCAGGGCGCGGACACCAAGCGTCCATTACCACCGAAAGACCCGAGGTTCCCACTCTTCCTTACGAACAGTGTGCGGCAGCATTTTAAGAAGGCAGCGCCATACCTAACGCAGAACTGGTTCTTTTCCCACCTGGCGTACACGAAGGGACTATGAGAAACTTAGTGGGTCAGTGGAGACAGAGATTCTTATCTGCCAGCTCCAGAGGTTAGCGACAACCTCACCCAAACTTTTACAGATTTTCAGCGCTGGAAGAGATTCAGAATACAGCTTAGATTTGTTAGTATGCATGAACTGCCCTTGGCGTAAAGAAATGACAAAATTCTGCAAACACAGGGCTGGCTTTGCCTCATATAAAGAGGAAGAGAGGGCAATCTGACTGTTATACTTATAAGCTGCCCTTTTGTAATGGAGAAAAGAAAATGTTCCGTTTTGCTATCGTCATCACACTGCTCTCTTTTCCTTTGTGATGAAAGCAACGTGAAAAGGCAAATGCACCTGTACCTCACCCAGAAGCTCGTCACCCGAAGTTCCCGTAAGGAGCAGATGGGCATAATGTTAAACTACTCAGTTACACCAAGGTGCGCAGTAATATGCAAGAAATGCATGTTTGATGCAAGCAAAATACAACACTGAACATTCAGAACTTGAGAATACTGACCGGGCCGGTAATAGCTGGGTTCTGCAATCTCGGGTCTTCCCACTGAGTTATTTTGCTATCTGAAAATGAGCATTAAAAGAAAATCAGCATATTAGTTCAAACCTATTTTGTCAAAAATCTTCTAGAAATAATTATTTCTGGGTTTTCCAAAGCTGTCTAGTCCCCCAACCTGGCCCCCAAATATAGTAACTTAGTATTTCAGGGTTAGAAGAGGACAATTCTCTCTGCGGCCAACCTCCTACATACTGTTTAGTTAGACACTCGATCAAAAATGCATGACTAGCGTAAAACCATCTATTTACACTGCTTTTAGCAAGCAATCTGCTGAAATTTTGATTATAAACCCCCGTTCTTTCAAGGATTTATAACTTGATCTTGATTTTCATTTAATTGAAAAACGAAGGCACAAAAAGTCTTAGTCTACCAAAAGTTAACGAACACACATGATATTTTTCTCATTTCAAATATTTTTGCCTGTGCTTCTGATCTTGAGAAACGGCTTTCAATGAAGAAGCCCGCACTGAACAAATGAATAATCTACAACATGTGTCACTGGTACAGCACACAGCAATCAAAGCAGCTAGTCAGTAAGGCAGTCCAAAAACTGAGAACTAGAGCGTGCAGGGGAGGGGCCCAGAGAAAGGCCTCCCTGTGGGCCGAGCTGGCGACAAGCGGTTTTCTTTCTTCCCGAAGGGTCAACGTGTGCGAGATCGTTCAGTGCTGCCTACGCTGCTACCCAGCAGCTACCCTCGATCACATGGGAGTGTGACTGCACATGATTAAAAAGGATTTATGGATCCCCGTGTGTGTGTGTGTGTGTGTGTGTGTGTGTGTGTGTCTGTCTGTCTGTCTGTCTGTCTGTCTGTCTGGCGGGGCAGGGGTGAACTCGCATGGAAGATGGAGAGGACCTGAGTTCTCTCTGGAGTTTTAGGAAATCTAAGTGTTCTTAAAAACATGGGAAATTATTTGTTTGAGAAAACTATTGATTTTAATTATTTCTTGTAAATTCTCTTAGTGAACTGATAAGAATAATTCATAAGTTTGGTTTTAATGACCATACCAGGGATTTTTCAGAGTCTGGTATTATAATTATTTTAACAGAAGCAGAGGTAAAGTTTTAAAATCAAGTTACCAAAGCACATAACGATGCTAGATATGTGCGTGCTGGAAGAGAATTTACACCAAGTGTTTCAACCATTCTGGAGCACCTTAATAAAAGTGAAAAGCAGTTTTGGGTCCCTTACTTTGAAAACAGAAGCCTTGGGAAAGTACAGGTTGCTACCGTGATGGAGAATGCTAGAAAAGAAAGTGAAATCATGGAAATAATAGAGCTGAGTCGAAACCGCCTTGGACTATAACCGTAAGGACTAGGTATTGCCATCAAAGAGGAAAATGAATGAATGAGCACTACACCCAAATCTTCAGTCCAGAGCTGGGCTTCAGGCTCCACTCCGGACATCTGCACCTGGACCTCCTATAGGTGTCTTCAACCCAACTCTATCAAAACTGAACCCATAACCCCCACCCACACAGTTCGTGCCATCCCGTATTCCGGTGAACACTCTCACAACCCGTTCACTGTTCGAATCTGGAACCTGGATACGCCCTTTTTCCTCCATCGCCCTTCACCTCTGCTCGTCACCAACCCATCCCCGCCTCGCGCTCCTAAGGCTTCTTTTGGAGCGCTCATCTTTTCCCTGGGCCCTTCCCTAGGCTTCCCTGGCCTCAGTCTTCTCCCTGCTCAGGACCATGACAGCTCTGCCGAAAGGATCTTTCTAAAGAACAAATCTATTAACAGTTCCTCTGAAAATCCCTCACGGGTTCCCTCCTGCCTGCAGAAGGGCTCGAGTTCCCACACCTGGCAGACACCCTCTGACCTGACCTGTGTGCCACGCCCGCCTCGTTGGCACACGGGCCACGGGCAACCCTGCCGCACCTCTCCGGACGCTGGCACCCTCTGCCCCTGCATGTGTCTTCTCCCCGTGGGAAGCACTTTTCACTGCGTGTGCGTGACTAGTCTGACTCATCATTTGGGGTCCGTCTGAAGAGTGACCCATTCAATGTGTAAGGTCCTCCGGCAGCACCCCCACCCCTACCGCCCCACTACGGACGCCCAGCCACTTCACCAGCAAGGTGCACCTGCCTCTGCCGCTTCTACATTAATAAGGGGTTCTTTGCTCTAACACACATTTACAGCACTCCCTGGTCCTCCCTGCAGAACGCAAGCCCCTTGAGGACGGGGCTGCGTTATTCCCCCCGCAGCCTCCTCCTCTCCAGCATGTAGCACATTTCCTAGCATGCAACAGGAGCCTAGTAGGTTATGTTCTTTAATGACCAAATGAAGTTGAAGGTGAAAAGCAAGTTCCTTTAAAATTGTCTGAGCTTCCAGAACATACAAATTTCTGCGTGGTTATAATAAAGGTTAATTTTGCAGTTAAGTACTGTCAATATATGAATGTATGGTGACCAGATATCCATTTTTCCTCCTAGAATTTTGTAGTCTAAATTTGCGTTGTGTCTTCGAGGCATTTTTCATGTAAAGGGACAAGAATGAAGTAAGAGAATAAGAAAATCAGTCAACTTAGTGACGGTTAACTGGTTTCCTAAGGCTGTGGGCAGAATTGACTAAAACAGGATTTACAGCCTCAGTGGGACCTAATTTTCTCCCCTAGCTCCCTGTGCCAGACACCTGTGGCTTACCTCCTCAGCTGCTGGGCACATGTGGTCTTTAAGAAGGATGACACAATTCCTCAGACAGGGACAGATTCAGGTCAAGGTCTTCCCTTAACCTCTGCACCAGGCTTGAGACACACAAGCTATTTGATAAATGTCAACCAAATGAATCAAGGCACCTAAAGAGATTAGTACTGAGCCTTCTCTCTTCTGAAATTAAATCTTTCAGACAGTTGAAATTATTAATCTTGAAAACGTCTAACTTCTCAAGGATTTATGAAACGGGGAATAAATAACCTAATTATTTCAGAGAAGTGCGCTGCTGTCTTTGTCATTCAGAGTGCAGTCACCGGTCCTAGACTCTAACTCTCAAGATGACTGCTTTCACAGTAAGATGGCATATGAAGGATGCCCTGGTTCCTGCTCTGTGATAGCAAAATGAGATGCTGAATTTTGCTAGAAATCAGATGCGGGAAAACTGCGTGGAAAGGGAAGTTCACTTGGAAGGGCGAGAAATTCCTGAACGTCACCACCAGGTAATTCAACCCATTTTGGAGTGTCCCTCTCAGTCTGACAAAGCCTCTTAAAAAGAGAGGTATTCTGCACTTTTCATAAACTGGATTTCGGGGAAAAGGCATATGAATTGAACTCTGTCTCACTAACAGGCACCCCTTTATCACCTCCATTGAGTAAACCTTGACCAATTAGGAGAAATGGCAGAAATGTTGTATTACCAGCTAATGAGGTTCTCATAACCAGATCTTTCTCTTACATCATTTCTGGGCCAATTTATACAATGTTCGGTTAAGAGAACCTTTCGGTATGGGTAAGCAAAGGTGAATCTTAATCTCTAGAAAGAGGAGCCCCCGCGTGCCGTCTGTTCTAGCAGGAGAAATGAGGAATGTCGCACTTGCAGGGTCTGGCGGACCGAGTAGGATTAAGGAACTGCCCTCTCTGCCTCCCTGGCTGCAGGTGCTGCTGCCCCTCAGGGCAAATTCTTTCCCGTTTCTGACCAAGGACATCAACTTCCTAACAATGTCACCATGGACCTTCCATGAACCCACTTCAAGTCACCGTTTTCCAAAGCATCTACTACATATTATCTCAGTTCTACGCACGCCACTAGAAACGCAGCCTCTGCTTTTATTATTTCTAACATACACCAGGATGGCTGTTTGCAAGATTGCTGCTTTTGTCTTTGGGTCCTCGCAGTACCTTAGGAACGTTTCTAAAGCTTTTTTCCAGGTTGATCGGAAGATCACCAGCCAGGGCACGGCCACAGTGTTGTGTGAAATGCTCTGTGTGTAGCAGGTCAAGGTCGCATTACTGGCTAAGACCTTGTTTTAATAAATTCATTATTTTTGTACCTATCTTTGATAACCCAAATTGTAAGGTACAAAAAACCTAAAAAAACAAAAACCAAACACCTGTTTTTTGTTTTTAATTGGCAAAAGGAATATGAACACCCTACTCCTTTTGCAAATTATGGTAAAAAAATGATAAATAGCATATTAAGGAAACACACCTATTTTAAAGCATTTATGGCAGGAATTTTATGTTCCCTGTAAAATTCTGGAGAGCAGTATTTTTACTGGTCAAAGACAAAACCAGGACTCTGTACTTTGACATAATTTAATTTAAACCAACGGGTAACCTGTACCCCTAAATACACTGAGGGCTTCTACTTTTGGTTCAATTCTGAATTGTTGGGCTTCTTGCTTAAATCAATTTAGAATAACCCCTGAAGTCCAGTGCCAGAAAGCAAGGGTCTGTCTACAATGCACTTGACTGCCTAGTGACACCTGGAAGAGGCACTAAGCCTGAGAGTGTGACAAGCCCCATCCTGTGGCCAGACTTCCAGCAACTGGCTCATCAATGTGCGTGGCTAATCAACGTGATGAGTTAAGACAATGTGAGGCTGGGGAAACCTGGTACCGAATGACAACCAAGAGCAGATGACTACCAATCTGCACGCGTGGTTTGAACTTTAAATCTATTTAAAGACTTCTTTTTAATATACATGTTCAGAAGTTGTAAGGTATAGATTAATGTGGAGAATGTGTCGCTTCCAGAAAGACAATAAACCGCTGGCTAAAAGCAAACCTTTATTAGTTTAACTTTTAGTTGAAATGAGAAACCACACATTTTTTCCATAGGTGCTGGTGCGAATGTCTACAGCAAATATACAATTTCGAGAAAAGGACTGCATATATATTAGTGTGCTGGGTGCAAGGGAACATGCTGTGAATAGAAAATAAGTCAGAACGGGCACCTCGCCCTGACACGCACAGAGGCAGCAGTTCAAACACCCCTCTGCTGCGTCAAGCATTGCGCACGCACAGATTTTGGGCTCCACTGTCACTTCTAATCTTATTTTCTATTACCAGAGTGTATTTATTAAAAGCGCAAAAGTCAAGGGGGTCATCAACCAAAAAAGAGTTCTTAAATTTTAAAAAAAGTTAATAGGTCACAAGATCAAATTGGGGAAAAGCTCGACGGGCCATTTGACAGCAAACTTGGGGGTAAGCACAGTACCGTGCGAGAGCCCTGATTCTCTGGTATCACTCTGTCCACATAACACCTGGCTGCCTAGACAAAGAGTAAACAACAAAGCTTTCACTCTCACATTGGAAACAGCCTCCCCCTCCCTTTACCTGCAGTCCCTGCGCGTGCACACCGGCGCCTACTTACTGTGGTCAATATAAAACGTCCGGCCATCCACGTGAATTCTTTCTTCCCAGCCAGGCTGGTGTCAGGGAAAAAGAGAGAGAATACAAACAATGAGTGAGCCAAGCCAACACCAAGGACAAAATGAAGACACTCTAAGGACCCTTTCTTCCTCTTTCCCTCTCGGGCACATTTTGACATGAGGAATGAACTGCAAGCATTTCACGTTAACCCTGGGCAACATCTAGGAACACACTCGGATCACAAGTTCCACCATCTCAGATGCGTTCACCGCATGGACAGGAAACAGGGGTTGCTATTTCAAAGGCTTCACAGGGAAACTTCAGCATAGCGTGGAACAGTTGCGATGGGGGTTGAATACCTCATTGACTTAGATATTTACTGAGTCCCGAAGGGAGGAGGAGGGAAACACGAAAATGTTAGAGACAGCTGCTCTGTTCATGTCATCGCTGGCTGAGGAATCTAACCCGTGCTCTCCTGTCGTGCACGCTCCCTGCTCAAACTCGGGAACCAGAGACCTGGGTAAGTTTTTTCAGGAGAGGGCCGATAGCGCTCATCATCTGAACTGTGCCTGCCTGCTCTCTGAAACTCAGGAACCTACCAGGTTCACTCCCTTTCGAAACTCACTCTCCAGACACATTCTGGGCTCTTTTCTTCTAAACCCAGGAAGCAGATTTGGAGAGCGAGGGATGTCTGTACAACCTAATGAATAAAGACTGAACCCTAACCCTCCTGGCCTCAAATTTCACCATAATACACCACACACCAGGCAACAGAAAAGGTTCTGATGCTTGGAAAAAAACAACTGAAAAATTTCCAGTGCCCTTCTACTTAAAAATAATCTTATAGTTCCACCACTCCCCTCACCCCACCCCTATAATGCTTTTCCTTTTAATGGGGGCAGGTCAAGGAAGGTGTGTGGTGAAAATTTCATTCAAAATATGATTTGGAGTAAATAGCTCAATCCTATTCAGGCCCCCAAAGAGAACAAATGGATTAAAAAATTATATTTATAAGCTGTCATCAACCAGGAAGGAAAACTTACAATATCTGCAGGCTAAATGACTTTCAGAGATCTTCTGTGGTTACCTATGCCTTTTTCTCCCACCGTTTTAAATACTTTGCTCCTGTTGACTAAATCAGCATTATGGGTGGAACTCAGTGCTTGCTGCATGACAAAACAAACGTGTGCAGCTTAAATTGTCACCTGTAAAGAATGCCTCTCACATCCTAGTCACACGGTCTACATACTACCGGCAGCTAGCAATTCAGAAGCCTCTTTCGTATGTACTGGCTGTTGGATGAATTGTATGTATTAGAATTCAGTCATACACTCAAGTCTATGAAGAAATCATAGACCAATGGGGCCCTAAAAGTCTGGGGAAACTGTCACAGGGCCTCTCCATCAACACTGGGCAGAGGAATGAATAAACATTTTCAGACTTGTCCAGGTGTCTCCAGTGTACTCACAGGAAGAGGGCCAAGGTCATTGGGATTTAAAGGTGCCTTTGACCGCATGTGTACTGGAAATTTCAGGCGTGGATCTTCCTGTAAGAAAAATGTAAAAGGCAGAAGGCGTTAGGAGTGACCAACTGTGTGCTGTTACTGGCTCCTCCCCTTCGGGAGCTGTGTGCTCCAAGGTGACCGGGGTGCATGTGCATGGAGCCATGCTCCCGAGTGCACAGGGGGATGGGAAGGCCCCATCTTTGAACAGAAGGCCTGGCTGATCATCTCTCAAAAAAGACTCCACTCTTCCTCCTTGTCCTTGGTGAAAGAAGGAGAGTAAGACTATTTAAATAAAAGGTTAATCGTTTTCCCAAGATGGTGAAGGAAAAGAGGAAGAGGGTTCTAGCAGTAATGTTACTATGGAAACCAGAATAAAGGGAGCCTGCCAAGAGAAGGCCCTACTCTATGGAAGAGGGAGTGAAGCCCTAGTGTGTAAACCTGCTGTGGAGCTCCGGGGCAGGGTAGCTGGCCTAACAGTTAGGAAGAGCCTCTCCATCCACGCTGGAGTTTCCTGCTCCTCCCTCCCACTCTTTCCTGAAAGGAAGCAGAGAATCTGAATCTGGTCTGACTGGCAAGCCACGTGCCATCCCAGAGAGAGTTTGCTTCTTCACACAGTCCCATCCCTACTCTACAGCTTTACCGAGGTTCTCGAGTTCTGCAGATTAGATTCTCACGTATGTCTTAATACTTAAAAGTTGGCCAAAGATTTTTCTTAAGGGATTTGCTTGTAAAGAAACCACAGAGACCCAACAAAAGAGAAATACATAGTCTGACATCTGTGGTCACGCTTTCTAATTGACAAAGTACAGCCAGACATAATGATCTTGCAACCTCGCCGTTAGGGGGTTGGGCACATGATCTCTGTTTCTTGAGACGAGGAAACAGAGTTTCAGGAAGACTGAGAACTTGCCCAGAGGTTCTGACCCTCCGTCTGAGAGCGGTCTCTCACTGATATGGACCCAGCGAAAATGCAAGGTAACTAAGAGAGTGCATATTTTAAACTCAAAAGGTTAGAAAACAAGTGATAAAACTCAGGATAATAAAATGTTAATGAAATAAGCCTAAAAGAAAAAAAATCCTTTAAAAATAACCCTTTATTTCAAATACAGTCTTTATTACTGTCAAATGAGTAAAAGATGTTCTGCCTTGGTGCTTTCCCAAGTCAACCAGAAAATGAAATAATTAGTGCAGACCTTGGAAATAATAAAATTTACTCTGTGACTACTAATAGGAAAGGGGTTTCCTTTGGGGGCGATGAACACGTTCTAAAATCAATTATGGTGATGGCTGTTCATCTTCATTCACTGTTGGCCAAAGGCCATTCAATTGTCTATTTTAAATAGGTGAACTGTTTGGTATGTGAATCATATTTCAATAAAGCTATAAAAGGTTATTTTTTCCAAGTCAACAGTTTAAACCATTAGTATTACTGGATTGTAACAAAGTGATAGATTTTTGAAATTGGCAAAACTAAAAAAAAAAATTACAAAGATAAGATTAACTTTTGCTTTCTGTTAGCTGTAGCAAAATTTTAATTGACAGAATTAATCATGTTAGTGGTTTATGATCAATACTGACCCTGAACCTAATATGCTTTTAAAAAATGATAAGGAAAGGCATGAAATAGGTCCAGTATTCTGTAGTATATTGGAACACATACAGTGTCAACAGACATATTAAGCAGATTTAGGATTTAGAAAGTTCAAACAGCTGACATTCTGAGAAACATTTGTGACGGGTTGTGATAGAGGAAAAAGTTACGAGCACAGAACTCCACAAAAGCTGCCCACTCACAGCAGATTCTGAGCTGGGCCATGGTCATGACCACAGGGGACCCTGCGGAACGCAGCCCCTGACTATGCGGGTGCAGAGAAAGCCCGAGGCTGCTGTGACCCGAAAGAGGACAGGGGTTTCCGACGCCACGTGCAAGGCCAGCCGTGTCTTGGAATCACACATAGAAGCTACTACGAAAGACAACCAGCTGTTCTGGTTAAAAGCTGGTGATTTAAAAGGAGGGGGGACTCTGAAATTAAAGTACCAGTGAACAGAGGCTGAGGGAGAGGGGAGCATATGATGGCCTTGCATATAAACTCGGCATTTACAGAATGTGAGGGCTATAGGGCCTTAGGAGTCATGTTATTTCATTATACCAACAAAAATAAAATAATAGCAGCAGTGGCAATCTCTCAGTCTCTGAAGCCGAAGTCTGGGGGCACACTGAACTCCCCTGCCCCCCTGAACAACCAAGGAAGCTGGTACCCCCAAGCTGATGGCATAGGTGGAGGGCAGCTCAGGCCCCAATGAGTGATGACAACCTTAGGGATGCCAAGAGTTGGAACACTAACGAGGTCTCAAATGATATGACTATAAATGAATAAAATATGGAGCAGCACATTTGGCTGTTTCTCCCTTTTCTTAGCACAGTTAAGAACACTATTTCACAATTATTCCAATTATTTCCCAATTACTTCCCTCAATACAGTCGAAAGGGGTTTTAAACACAATGCAAAAAGCAACATCTTTTTAAAAACCAAAAAGGTTTCCTAGCAGAATCACTACACACACACACACGTGTGTAGATAACAAAGGAATGCTCGCTGGTCAGAAAAACAGCACCCCCGCCCCCCGCCCCATCCTGGGAGAGAGCAACAGCCATGTCCAGGCTGCCGTGAGTTTATCAGATTGTTAGGCAGAGGACAAACCTGAAACGTCACTAAGGCATACTCTCTCTCGCTGCAAACACAAGCCAATACTTTGTCGAGGAGAAGACACAAACATACTCTTACACACACGCTGAGCAGGAGGAATGGACAAACCGAAGGCCTCCCGTCATCTCTCCTCCGTCACCTGGTGGCCTCCAGCAGGCGTCTGTGGCCCACCCCGGGTGGGGACAAGTGACCCAGTTGCTGGAAGCCTGGCCGCAGGGAATCCTCGCGTGGACAGGCCTGTCAGCAGCTCCCAGGCCTAGGGCCTCTCCTCGGTGGAACTAAGGGACTGAGCACCATGCACAGACCCCCACTGTCAGGCACGGGGTCGCCAATGTTACTCCAGACGGACTCAGGGCACACTGCTTTCATATCAGGTCGTGCTTTAGAAACGGACTTCAGAGGGACGAGACAGGGGAACCGTTGCCCTGAATCTTTGAATGCTCTGGCTTAGTGCAGGGGTCCAGAGGCCGCAGGCTGATGGGCACAGGGGCACCGTTTCCATCACTCTCCTCCCAGGCTATCGGCCTTTCTTCCTGGTTCACTACACGGCTCAAACCTAAGAAAAGCTCTGCTGGTCTCCCATTTGTTCTTTTAAAATGTGAAACAAAGCCCACGCCAACTCAAAACAGATTTTAAGCTGAACAGTATCTTTACAGTCCCCTCTATCCCTCCATCTTTTGTCCAAATCAACAGGCAATTCAGAGCCTGCCTTTGACAGTCAGAATTCTGTACAGGCCTTTGTTCAGAAGGAGTGACAGCAGCTGGACCAGCCTGATTAAGAGTCTGATTAAGAAGGGGAGTAACTGGGGGAATTTCCAGTTGTCACCTTAAGGGTTTTCAACGCAGGCAGCAGCAACAAAATATTGTTTTAACCAATTAAAATTTTAAATCAGTAAATCAGTCAATAACAAGCAACTGGGTAGAAAGGGACAACGGGAAATTCAACCCGGGTTTCATTCAGCTACGATGCCGGCAAAAAAGCACACGGGTGCTGTTTACCATAAAATCCGCCCAGCTGCAGTTGCAGCTGTGGCGTGGAAGGCTGTGCAAAGGTTAGGGGAATCTGATTACTAAGCTAGTTCAAATGGCTAAAATCATAGCTTATGTTGGCAAGCCACACTGGCTCCATACACTAATCCATCCACTTCGGTACTCTTTACCCCCTATTTCTGGAGCTCCCATTTCTGGCTGAGGATTTGTGGAAATGGGTATTCTAGCAGGACAGCCACATGTTCTATGTCAACGAGGAAAAAAGGACTTAAAAACCAATCTTGCCCTGGCTGGGTGGCTCAGCTGGTTGGAGCATCATCCCACACACCAAATGGTTGTGGGTTCGATTCCCGGTCAGAGCACATACCTGGGTTGCAGGTTTGATCCCTGACTGAGGCGCATCCAGGAGGCAACCAACTGATGTTTCTCTCTCACATCCACGTTTGTCTCTCTCTCTCTCCCTTCCTCTCTAAAAGCAATAAAAACAACAACAACAACAACAACAACAACAAAAGAACATATCCTTGGGTGAGAGTTGAAACAAAACAATCTCCCTTAGTATATTTTTCCCAAAGCTGCCTATCTCTTACTGTCATCTCGGCCACAAACCTGTAATATTATTCTCAGACTCAAAGGTGAGTCAAACAAAGCTACGTGTCATTATATGCCTTAGAGGTAGTTATGAGTTTAATGAATATCACCAGGATCTAAATGATACATTCTTTTGGCACGCAATTACTTTACTTTAAAATAGGAACAACTTTTAGATTGGTTCTCACTACGGGGTATCTGCCAATATGTGATAACATTTTTGGTTATCACTATGGTGGGGGAGGGCGAGAAATGATGGTTATTCAGTGGCAGGAACCAAGGACGTAGGTGTCCTGCAATAAGGCACAGTCACAGTCCTGCCCCAAATGCCGAGAATGTCATCATGGTGACGCACTACATCATGATCCAGCCATAGGGTTTGAGAGCGAGCCGTCCGGGCCGCCCAGTCCAATTCTCAAGGGACCGATTAACATCACACCCTATGCAAGTGTAAAGGACAGTCCAGGCCATTTTGGCTCAGGCCTCTCATTAACACTATAGTGCTGTTCGGGCGATGGACACACTCAGTCTTCACTGGAGGTGGGAATCGAAAGCATGTATTCACTGCTGGTGCAAGACTGGAGAGCTAGGGGCCAACAGCAATCCCAGCGCTCAGCCAGCTTTCCCATCCCATCAATTCTGAGCAAGCAGCAAAGATGCTAGAAGGACTGGGTTAAACTGTGCACCCAGACCACTGGTTGGGGACATAAGCGACAGGGAAAAAAACAAACCTCCTGCAGTATCAGAAATAGTCAGAAACAAGAGAAGCAATTTTAGTTCAATCATAGGCCTGTGGGTTATACAGCAAAAAAAATACCCCTGACCCTTAAAAAAAAACCCTATATGCTACATTACATAAACTACCACTAATTCAGCTAAAAAATGAACTTACAGGGGCATATAAAAATATGCCCATTCATTTAAAAAAAAAGATTTTATTTAGTTTTAGATGGGAAGGGAGGAAGAGAAACATCAATGTGTGGTTGCCTCTCACTTGCCTCCTACTGGGGACCTGGCCTGCAACCCAGGCATGTGCCCTGACTGGGAATCGGACTGGGACCCTCTGCTTTGCAGGCTGGCACTCAATCCACTGAGCCACACCACCCAGGGTAATCCATTCACTGTTAATGAATCCCATCTTGTCCACGTTAATACAACACAGAGATTCTTTCTAATGTGCCACTCAGGGGCATGGGGAAGGGCAGCGTGAGAAGAAAAGTCAAGTTTGACAAGATGTTCACAAAAAAGAGCCATCACATTTCCAAGCAAAGCCCTTCAGTACATCCCCTCCCCAATGAAAGGTGTGCTAGGTAGCACAGACACGTGAAACACTAATTGGAGGTGAACAATACCAAGTAAAGGGCCATATCAAACAAAGATGGGTCATGTTAATAAAAATGCAAAAAGAAACTGGCAAAGAAAAATTATTTTTCAAAAGACCGGAATTTCTATTACACTATCGTGAGAGGTGAAACAATAACATCCGACATCCTGGCAATACGGAGCACTGCTTCCCCCCACCAAGTACGGTGAACTGTCAAAACGCTGGCTTTGCAGGAGTGCTACGGAGAAAAGGCAGCCCACCTGCGGCCGACCGCTGGCCCTCGCCCTGCGCCCGCATGTCCCCCGCTCCCACCAGCACGCACGTGCAGAATCCTGACGCAGGCTGAGCAAACCCTCGGCAGACGAGTGTCGGTGACGTTTCACCACGAGAACCGTGAGTACGGAGCGAGGACACGGAAGAATCAAGGCCAGACCTCACGATGGAAACAGGGCCGGACAGAAGCAGCGACCTTACCCATGTCGTAGTCTTTGTGTTATGGTCAATGAAGAAGGGCCGGCCGTTCGGCGCGATCCTCATCTCCCAGCCGGGGGGCAGGAAGCTCTGAGTGACTTTGTGTTGTGGTTTGGGGGAGTTGTAGGGAGATGGCTGTGGGGACTGTGGATTGGAAAGGGTATCTTTCACAGCCCGGCGTATGGGAGAGTCCTTGGCACCCTGAGGAACAATAACGAGCATTAGAACGCTTCGCATGGCGCGGTGACAGATGTGTCACAATGTACCCGGGCCTCGAGGATGCTCCTCTTTGGAGAGGGGCAAGGGGGCAGCTCCTAGAAAGCCTGTTTAGTCATTTACTTACTTTTAAATCACTCTAACTTTAAAGTTTTTCTGCTGGTTAACACACGCCATTAATTACTTTAAACCACCATCCTTTGATAGCTCCTGGGTATACAATGAAAATATTGTTCTCTACTGGGAATTACGGATGCAGATTTTACAGAGAGTGGAGAACATGGGCCTCTGCTCTTGAGCTCACACTCCAATACAGAATGGGTTGGTAATTTGCAGTGTACAAAAAGAAACCTCTGTATCATCGAAGACAACCACCCATGACATCCCTATCACAGTTCGGAAGACGGCTGCCATCCATTCCCTTTTATCAGCATCTTAAGCCCAGGGCACAGAGAATCCCACCGCTATCTCTAGGACACGGTCAACTTCAGAACTTGAATGCTTATGCTCTGGCTTCTCCTAGTCTCTGACGTGGTGATATGAAGGGATGGCACTAAAACCACACAGACAGGAGAGCACACGCAGATGACCAGCAATGACTTAGAGATGCAGACGTGCATCAGAAACACGTGTGCCCACGCAATGACAGACCCTCCAGTCGAAAGGAAAAGAAATGATCAAAGCCACAGCTATGATTTAGAACTCAATATAAACATTGGTACTTGAAAGAGTTATTATGCATGTCTAATGAGGTAGCAGGCAAGAAGGAGCGAAACACAACATGAATGGAGAAAGTTCTGAAAAGAGGGGCCCACACATCCAGCACGAGCCACCACGGCCTCAGCCAGGCGAGAGTGAGAATCAGGGGAGAGCCCAGGGGTTGCGAGCTGGGCGGAACAGAGAAGCATGCAGTCAGGCTGCACAAGAACACCCTTCACCACGAACACGTCGAGGGGTCAGACAGGAAGGTGGCTGCAGAACTGAAGTTCAAGTGAAGAGAGAAGAGAGAATGAGAAGTCACAGGACAGACGTGACCCCGGTTAGATGGGTGGCCTGCTCACCTCCAGCGGGGCAGACAAAGTTACTGTGGGCGAGCTGAGGCTGCGAGGCCGGCGGATCTGGGGCTCGATTAGATGGTTGTTACTGGTGGCGGATCCAGAGGCACCATCTTCCGCGAGCTACGTTGGAGGCAAAAACAAGTTAGCTTCACATGAGGATCTCCGTGTGTGTGCGTGCGCGCGCACGTTTGCTTGGGAGTGTGGCCCCAAACAACAACACAACCAGCAGTAATGAGAGGTCTGGCCCATTAAAAGCATGGAGGAAATGATTAACATAATAATGGGGGTGAGAAAACACTCAAGGGAAATAAAAATGAATCATGAGCCCATGAAAACGAGCCTCAGGAGAAAGGGGGAGGGGTGGGAGAGACGCTAGGCATTGTCACAGGCTCGTACTTTGAAAGTATCTTTCACGTGACCTTTAAAAATGTGTATCGAGGGGCAGACTGATTTGGGGATCAAATTCTTCCTTAGGCATATCCCTGGCCTATCCCTTTAAGTTACACTTAAAATATGGCGTTTTCTTTGTGGGGGGAAAAGGTTCTAACACAGAGGTTCTCAGGACAGTGCACCAACATCAGCCACAGGAGCTCATACGCACTTCGGCCCCGACTGCCTGCAAGCGTGGGCGCAGGGCGAGGGCCGGCGATCTGCATACCTGCATGATGGGCCGCGTCCAGGTTGTGGTTCGATTGTTATGATTGACATAGTACGTGCGTCCCTTAGCATCCTTCCTCTCCTCCCAGCCCGAGGGCAGGCCCGGTGTGGTATGGACATAGGCCACTGATGGCTGTTTGTGTAAGAAATCATCGTTATTTCATGCATTTGCTTTCTGACCAGTTTCATCCAGTAATGTACACCTGGGGAACTATTTTTTTCCTACACAATGTAAGTTCATTTTACTGGTACCCAAAACATTAGTGTCTGGAAAACAACAGCGGATTTCCAGTACCTTCCAATCTACCCAAGGTACTCTGGGCATGAACCCTACAGGGTCCAAAACCTAACAGCACTCACTTCTAACGCCATTACGTTTTAAATATAAAGGTGGTTGTTCACGAGAGGAGGAAAGAGAAAAGTACAATCTGTTTTAGATACTACATTTTCCTGTCCAGCTAGGTCGAGCTCAAAGGTATTTCAAATGGTCAAATGCCACTCTCTGTGAAGGAACACTCTGAACGCTCTTCCCTCAGTATAGCTGCTGCAGGGATACTCTCTGAGCTTATTCCTGAAATCTTCATCAGCTTATGGCCTTTGCATTGTGTCCTTTACAGGAAGTCTGCATTCACACCAGAAGCCTATAATCAAGAGGACCGATCAGGACACCCCAACTGGCCCAGCTCAGGGAGCCACGTGGCCACGTGAGGTCAGAGTTCCAAAAAGCCTGAGAACTGAGGCTGTATTTACCCTGTCTGCGCATGTGGAGTTCATCTCTTTAAAGGGCAAAGGAAGCACAGGCAGTTTCTGGGGTCGGAGACATGTCCAGTATAGAGTGATTATGTTTAGATAGCCCAAATTAGATCAAAAAAGGACTCCTGAGACACTTTTGCTCATAAGCAGCAGTCAGGATGGAGAACTCTAGGATAGCAAGGATGTTCCAGGGACTCAAGGAGGCAATGGGATGGACACCTGAGGTCAGTGCTGTCTCAGGAGGAAGTCCTGGATTGTACAGATGCCGCACATCAGACCTGTATCTCAGAAGGGGGCGCCACTCTCAGGGTGGGGGGCTCGGAAACAAGAAGCAACCACAGCTACCAAGGTTCCCAGGGGAATGTAAAAGCAGCAAGAGGCCGAACATTACGTGAGGTCCGAAGGAAGCCACTTCTTTCTGGGCACCACCTCCAGATGTTCTGTCAGCTGTTGTTTTCTTGATATTAGGCTGAGGATGTACTGCGTTGGCCAAAAAGTCCGTTAATGTTTTTTTCCGTACAATGGCCCTGGTGGCGCCTAGCTGTCTTTAACTTCATTTGAAATAATTTTGTTAGATTGCATTGTGACAGCTGTCATATCAGCATGTGCTAAAAAAAGACTTATCAAAGTTGGTGAATTTTTGTGCAGCCATTATAATAATGAAGATAGAAGAAAACATGTAACATTTTTGATGTACTATGCTTTACGATTTCAAGGAAGGTAAAAATGCAATTGAAATGCGAAAAAAGATTTATGTGGCATATGGAGAAGGTGCTGTGACTGATCAAATGAATCAAAAGTGGTTTGTGAAGTTTCTTGGTACTGTTGACACTTTGGCCAAATAATTCTTTGCTGTGGGGCTGTCTTACGCATTGGAAGATGGTTAGCAGCACCCTGGGCCTGTATGCACGAGAAGCCAATATGTGGGAGATAGCCAACATACTCAAAATATCCAAATTGATAAAGTTATTGGTGAAAATGAAAAGTGTGTCTTATTTGATGAAGAAAACTTTACGGACTTTTTGGCCAACCCAGTAACTCTCTTAGCCCAGCTCCTGCCTGGGCTTATCCCACCTTGCGTGTCCTCTACTGACAATGTGCCTTGACACAGAGGGTCCCATCAGAGGGTCCCCCGTCCACTGCAGGGCTGTGGGTTAGTATCATGTGACTTGGGGACTTCAGTTAATGAGGCTCGATATTCTACTTCATGAACTCAACAGCACATTCCAGAGAAAAACTGAGGCCATGGCAGCTGCCTCAATGGTTATTTCTGAAACATGTGTAATAGGCAAGGCAAGAGTATTTGCCAAAGAACCTTCTGGTAAAACTGCAGCAACTACTTTGCTGACATTTTTCCAGATAAAGGCCTGAAGGCCTCATACTGGTTAATTCCAAGACTCTGACCACACGGCATCCTGGATCTAGGTGCAGGGATTCAGCAAGGGCGGAAGAAACACCAACTCGCAGACTTGGGCCTTTCATGAGTGTTTCAGACACGAATTCGTCTACAGCCTGAAGCTCTTTCCTCCCTCCTCCTCTGGCCGTGGCACCAACAGAAAGAGCTGTTGCCAGTCTACTTTTTATTTTGGTGCTACAAGAAATGACTCTGCCAAGCCAACTTAGAACCAAGCTGTACTTCAAGTGAGAGTCCATTAGCCTGTGTGGCAAAGTAGGAGCGAGCAAGCGATGCCCTGCTATTGTTTATAGAACGACCAGAAATGCTTTGGCTAAATGAAGTCCTAAATGGAATTTGCTGCTTTTCTTGCTCCTTGTTGAGTTATTTTTTGGGAGAGGCAATTAGATAGGCCCTTAGAAAACTCTGTTCTGGAAACCTTCAGGATAGATTTACAGTTATAGCATCCCTGGAAAGGATATTTATGAGGAGGCTGATAAACTAAAATAGCTTGGCTGAGTCGTGCATAATCTCAGAATGGAGTTCTAAAGCTGCATGACTTCCAGCACAGGATTCCAGCAACTGGTTTATTTTCCTAGGCCCAGTTAATAGGACTAATCAGATCATGGAAAATTAGGAGTGTAGTAGAGAACACTGGATTTGATTAAAATGTTCATTTTACCTTCTCCTGAGAGCTGTATTGGTAACCCGTAATATAGTTCCCTTTATGCGAGACGGTGTCATTAAAATGTTTCTTCATACATTTCTTCGCAAATGACCATGGAGAACAACCTGTACTGATGGTTCTACTTGTGTCTCAAAACACTGCCGCCCACCACACGCAGGAGGGAGGGGCAGGGCTCCACTTCCACAGACAGCGCACGGGAGGGGCCGCCTGGGGCCACGGCCAGATTCCTACTGCCGAGTGAGTGTGTGTGTGTGTACATGTGTACTGGCGGGCATTCTGTCCTGCCTTCAGAAACAAGTTAATTAGTCAAGAGACAATTTAAAGCTGCCAGTAAGCTTCATTGAACACCTCGCCGCTTTCCATCTGAATAGACTATTGTGCTTCATACCGCCAAATAGCCTCTGCACTACAGCTTCGTAGGGGCTCCATTTATTTCACGAAAATGAAGAACTCAATTACGTTCACCCTAAAAAAGTTTCCATACACTTTGACAGGTGCCGATCCTTTGGCACGATCACAGGTGCTCTGAGACTTGCTCAGACCCCGCCACCCCTATCCCCTCGGTTTACTTTGGGGTCTCTGCAGCAGAGGCCTCTGCAGCACCCGCCTCTCCATTGATCTCCAAGATGGCCTGCATCAGCCAGCGGGGCAGCGTGCTGATTGTGGGAACTGAAAGGGTTGAGTCCTGCAGGTGAGAACTGGCATTTGTTATGCTATAGAAATAAAAGCACTGCCAAGGACAGAGAGATGTGCCAGGACTGCGAGTGGATCATGGTGTGTGGGGCCAAACGAGCAGGGTGGGGGGCTGAGTGCTCATCAGTGTGGGAAAATTATATAAACTGGTGCATTTGCATCACTGAATATTACATAATTATTAACATGTCCCAAAGGAATGACCGTAAGTGAAAAATACCAAGTTGCTAAGTAATATGTACATGAGATCCCAGTTTTCTGTGTGTGTGTGTGTGTGTGTGTGCGCGCGCGCGCGCGCGCGTTTGTGAGAGGAGAACACAGCTGCAGTGTAAGAGTGTACCTCCAGCATGGGGCTGACACAGAGAGGGGCAGGAGGAGGAGTCAGAGGGAGGCACCGTGGTAGGAGACGGAACTGGAAAAGAGAAAGTAAAGGGCATTGGTGTGAGGGAGGGACTGTGGAGAGGCAGAGGTGATGCCTTCAGACCTACTGAAACTTCCAATGTGGCCATAGAATAAGAGGGCTCGGGGCAGGCAAAAGATGACCAGGCGCATAGGGAGCACAAGAGTAAGCAAAACATTTAGGAACTGCCCCTGCGGCCCAGGCCTTAGAAGTGAAAAAGGAAACCAAACTCACATTTTTTATTTATTGGCGGGGGAGGGGAGAGTCCGGGCAAGAAGAAGAGCACAGAGCAAGGGCAGAGTTCAGGGGGTCACTCTGTCCTGCCAGGAAGCTCTCACCATGGAGCCCAGCCCTCTCATGACCTGTCTGTCCTGTCACTTAACACCACAGCGACCAGGACACTCCAATGGGAGCAGCAGGTTCCAAGGCCAATAAAATGCAAAAGCGGATGAAAGACGATGCTCGTTAGCACTGAATCCGCCTAAAATTATCTCATGAAGTGATCTGTCTACCTTGCAGCTCCACTGCCATAGAAATTCCTAGTGCACAGTCAGAAACGTGCTGTTCACTTGGAAGGTTGTGGCTGCTGCTGGGGACTGGGTCTGCCCCACCCAACACAGGGCTTCCGCATCAATTACTGCGGCTCAATAGCCTAAACGAGGCTGACTTTTGCTGATTGTCTGTGTACAAGGCTAAGCATTAAATTCTAACCATATAACTACATTGTTCCTTTAAATCATCAACATCCTGCAGAAAATTAGCACTTGTATAGGTATTTAAAGGTATATAACAATATCAAACACGTGGCTTAGACAAACTCCATTTTTTTCTTGACCTTTCAAACTTCATAAATGCTTCCCCGCTCCCAGGAAGTATGTGAACACTTGTTCATTCCTGTGAGGAGAGTCCCTGGTAGCAGGAAAAGGTCCCTGGTTCAAGCTCGTGATACAGAAAACCGAACCCAGTGTTTAAAACGTGGCAGAGAAAATGCACCAGTGAGACCGCTCTGCCTGCGCACAACCAAAAATCTGCTTGTACAATCGCAGGCGGTTCCCACGGCTTCACTGGTTCCTTCCGACCCGATTCATTTACCCGACAGTCAAATGAAACATACGTAACCAAAGCTTAACAGTGTTTGTAATAAAACGGTAAGACTAAAAATGGTTCCGTTTTACCCAGCACCTTCAAACCATGTGGAAGTGAGAGGTTTAGAAGAAAAACTGTGCATCTCTGTAGCACATTCAAAAGCAAGACAAAAAAAAAAAGAAGCATATTCACCATTGTACAAATATTAAAACCAACCCGCCGTTTTGCCCTTAAAGTCTGCAAGGGTAGCGTTACCGTTGACTCCTCGCCACCCGTGACAGTTGATGAGCGCGCTCTCCTAGCTGGGGCGCTGGGCTGTCAAATGATAACTCACATGAGTGAAATGCACTTAGGGAGACCCCCCGGTGCTGACTGCATCAGGAATCACTGCTGTGTCGCAGCCAGTAAGCAGGTGACATGAATCAGAACCCTTGAAAAGCCACACTGCCCATGGAAAGCTGAGCACTCACTGATGACCAGGAGAAAAAGAAGGATCCCCATCAACCTCCCACTGGAGAAGCCTTGGGGGGTGGCCTTCACAATGAAGCGATGACCTCAGTAAGAATAATGTGGGAGGTCTTATTCAGGGGGAAAAAAGGAAAATTGCTACGGTTTTGCACCCACTGTTAAATAATTAGCAGGTTCTTTAATCTGTCCAACTCAAACTTCGAGTAAGAGGCCCTGGTGATCAGTGAGTTCACAGCTTCACAGAGCACAAGGGAAGACCCATCAGTTTCCAGGAAAATGAGCTCTTTGGCACATAAATTTGACACGGATTTTGAAAAGGAGAGAAGATGCCATTGATTCAGCAAGGAGAGTCACAGAACCCTGAGGCCGAGGCCCCACGAGTCCGTCAGAGCTGACGGCTGTTTTGAGGGGAGCCTGGACGGAAACCACCCCAGAAAGAAAGCTCCTCATCAAGCAGCACAGCTGCCAGAAGGCACCAATGAATCTATTATTTTGACTACTCCCTTGACTAGTGTACTCATTAACTCATTTTGTCAACATAAAAAACTAAAACCTAGGCAAAAATATCCTTCTGAGTGGTGCGACAGAGTCCACGGTAGGGAAGACACTGTGATTCCAAAATCTGTCGGTGCGCCTTTCTCCCCGTCACCCAGAATAGGGTACCCGTGCTGAAAACGATGGAGGATTTGTGGTTGTAAAAATGCGGGTTAGGGTCACACATCAAACTGAACATGCTACAACCATGTCTTTTCTCCCCCAAAAGAAGAAACGAATTTACAAAACATTTCTTATTTCTAATGTGTATACCAAGCATCTCCCAAGACAGTTCTGGTCTCTCTTTGAATGGGAACACTCACTTTTCTGTATGTCCATCACTAACCACCCGCCACTCTTCCACGTTTGCTGCTAGTTCTACAAACTGTGGGAGAGTGGGGACAAATGACAGCGAATTCTTTAGTCAGCGAGCTGCCTTCAGAGAGAAGGTACAGAGGCTGCGTGGGGTTAGGGATTAGACCATTAGTCAGAGAAAGCCGCAGTTGCTCCCAACCCAGAAGAGTTCTTCCTGTTTAAACGGATTCACTAAGTTCTCAAAATACAGGTCACTGGAGCACAGTTTAAGTTAATTAAAAACAAAAATTACGAACGTATGTTTTTAGTTGAGTTGTTTAAGTCAAGTAAGCACAATGTTAATTGGCATAAATTTGGGTAAAAAATTAAGCAATGCAGATTTTACCATTTTAGAGACTTTGGGGGCAAAAACAACTCTTTGTATTGGAAATCCACCCTCCTTGGGCAATTTGCTGGGAAATTTGAATGTTGCATTTATGTAGTACATGGATTTGCACAGGAAAAACTCTTCCCAGTAGCCCCGATGATTTCAAATAAAAGCCGAAGGAGCCGACGGAGGGCGGGAAAGGAGGGCGTTACCGGCGGTAGATGAGCCTGCTCTGCGACCACCTCGGTGACGCTGCACGACCTCAGCCTCGAGGAGGGCTCCCTCTGCTGCAGGGGACGAAAGGAATGAGCACCAAGGAAACGTTCTTAGAAAAGCAAGTTTCACTGGCTTAAAGAACATACCACTCAATCCTATTCACCGCTCTACGATAACGGAAGGTAAGTACATGAAACATCATTCTTTCAGAGTCGTGAGAGAATCCTTTCGAGTCACGTTTCTGCAATTTTCATTCTCAGCGTTCGAAGCAGACTGCGGTTTGGTTGGTCCTTAGTTATTATTAGTAACAGCAGAAGTAAGAGAATGAGGACAGAACATGAAAGGGGACTCGGCAGGCCACCATCACATGCAGGGTTGCTTTAAAACTGGAAATAGGAAGCTGGAAGTCTAATAATCTGCTTTGGGATGCAACTTCTCGGTAAATTCTAGTGTGATATGAGTAGAGGAAGGGTATTGATTTATGTTGTTAAACAATTACTGACTATAATCATCACTAACAAAGAACCCACTGGATTCTATATCCAGAGAAACCCAAATACAATCTTGTGCTACTTCTGAAGGGTCAGGTATTTCCAATTTTAGCTTCTTAATGGAGCTGAAGTTGCACAGATAAGGAATGAGGAAAAATAGTGAGGTTAACCTCAGAAATCTAATGTGTAATGTATAATGTTTCTCTCACTTCTTTGCATTCATTTATGTAGTTTTTTTTTTTTTTTAAGCCTAACGGATCCAATCAGAGAACACAGCAGGTGACACTCACAAAGCCAGGCGTCTAATGAGCAACAGGCTCGTCCCTGAGACAGGTGTGTGGCATTTACTCATTGTTTGCATTTTGCAATGAAAACTAAGATGGGATAAGGTCAAAGAAAGACTCCGGGACCGTGACGGGAGTGGGGCAGTGACTGGCGTCTCCCTGCACTCATTGTCACGAAGGGTTCATTCTTTAGAGGGAGCTCACGCTATTGTTCTGGAACAGAGCAGACGCTGAGCCGAACCAGAGAAGAGTCCCATATTCTCTTTCTTAGGTACTCTTATGTAATAGTTAAACCAGACTCAATGCAACCTTAAAATAATTCTGACACTAGCACTTGGATGTTAAAGGTATTTTATACAACTTTGATAAGTAAATGCAGGAACTCCTTATACAAATAATTAAGAGATGCTAACTTAATATTAATGCTGAAGAATACTGTGATTTTTCACTTGGTAGACCAAAGGTGTGTAAGTGCCAAAGTCACTGTAGTACTTATTTCCTTTTATAGGTTTTAAATACATGGCTTCATTGCTTATATTGTTTCCACAGCAACCGTTTTACCAATTCAAACATCCCATTTATGCAAACTCTTTTCTTCCTGCCCCTTTAGTACTAAATTTTCATCTCAGTGGTATTTCTCTTTCCGAGAAAACATTCATAGAGTTTTGATCTAAAACCATGTTAACTAAGTAATCACTGCAATTCACACAGTATGGGCCAATGGTGCCTTTTTAAATAAATATATTGTAACCGAAGGAGTAACAATTGTGTGAGTATTTACTTGCTTTTTTATTTTATGCAGTGCTCCTGTCCGCTTACATTTGATATGACTGTGACAGTGACTATTTTTCTAGGATGCCATTTTTAGTGACATCACTCCCATCTTTACAACAGAACATCTTGAAGCTCAATTTCTCAAGACACTGAGGCTGCATTTGTTCTTAATTTAATGCATAAGCAGGAATTTTCTATGGGCCTTTTCTGTACAGCTTTGTATTGTCAAACACAGAGAGGTCTCCATGGCTGATTCTGTTGCTTCTCATTGGGGTTGAGCTCCATCTGAAGCTTCTAGAAAGTGCCCCTAATTGTTGAGAACCCAAATTCAAATGCTACCACTGATGTCAGTATCCCAATGCCACAGCCCTTGTCAAGGACTAGTTTTCTGGGCCGTAGGGGGTGTCTTTTATCTCCCACCCTACCTCTGTCTATAAGGTCATTCTGACTTAGGGTCACGTACAGACTCTGCGTTCACCTGTGAAATGGGAATGATAGATATGCAGTGTTACTTAAGGGGATTGATTAGGAGGCCCAACGTCTCCTATGTCCCAATGCAAATGCCACATTTTGTGACAAAAGTGCTATGTATGAGCCTTTGACTGGGAGAAGAAATGCCACAAGGTTCAAGCTGGCAATTACAGAAGTCAGGAACTCTTATTATTCTCTTGCATTCTTTCCAAATCAAGCAAGATGCTCACCTACTTGGGCTCATTTAGTTACAGCCCTGCTTCTGCTAGGTGAGGGGGAACTCTGGAAAATGCCAGTTATCTGGGAGCTGTAAGACCCTTGGTCATTATGTGCATATAAGACTCTCTTACAGCAACAAAAAATGATAAAATATTTGCTTCACTTCTCAGTCAAACGGGACGATTACTCACAATCAAAGAACTGAACTGCTCCCCGTTGGAGTCCGGAGTGATCTGGAGTCTCCTGCTCAGCTCCTCGGACAGCTCTTGAGGGCTGGTCCGAGAGCCTGGGGAGGAGGGGGGTGGGGGCAGCGCCAGACTGAGGGAGTCTCCAGTGATAGTCACTTCTTCTGAAATGGTCTCCCAAGGCTATTAGGGAAGAAGATGCTGAGTTAAATGCTAGGAATGAGGAATCTTTTCCTCCCCTCCCCAGTAGTAACCATCATAACTATAATTAACATTTACTGAGCTCTTAGGAGGCAGACAATCTTCTTAAACATCATGACAAAGATATGACTACTACCCTAATGAACAGATGAGGAAACTGAGGCAGAGGGTGACCTGCCCAAGGTAACAGTGTTAGGAAGTGGCAAGACCAGGTCTTGAACCAAGGAAGCCTGGTTCTAGGAGCTGTCCCTTTAGCCACTTTATAGTCCCACCTCTCTGAGCTGTGGCTTCCTTCTAGCACTTGTTACTAAATGCGTGGGTCAAAGAAATAATCTCAGGAACTCACTGATGCTTTCCATGGATTTTCTTGTACTCTAACTGCTGAGGATTCACACTGAAAACAGCGGAGATGCTATAATCTGTAATTAAACACTGGTATAAAGTACCCTTCAGTACAATTTTTTTATGGAATCATTAATTTTGCTTTTCCAATTTTCATCACTGGAGCATTTTGCAAATGATCTTCTTCCTAACAATGTCTCACGGATTTCTAGTGAGTAAGCAGAGTTGTTAAGGCAGCATGGAAATTATGATAATTGTTCATTTGTTCAATTCACGACTTTCCCCTCCAGTAATTTACCATAAACATTTCAGAAGAAAATTATAAACATTCCTATTGACCCACATTTGCTTGGTATTTGCTTGGTAATAAATTTCTTTTGTGATGTCAAATTATTCAGTAAAAGCTTGTGTTTAGTACCCAAACAAGCTGTAGGGCTCACGTGCTCAAACAGGGTAACCATGTTGCCATTTAATAAGATGAGGTTAGACTCTGGGGAAAAGATTATCGAGTGAGAAAAATACTAAGATTCCCATACAAAAAATAACGTCACATTCCCTTTTGTAATGCTACAGATCTGCCTTCATCAAACGTGGCTCTTACAGCACTTTCTAAATTCCTGTCCCGATGGTTGTCAGTTAGCTTTGAGGCCACGAGCTTTATTCTCTACATTACTTTTATGGGGGAAAAAGTCACAACACAGAAGCAAGCTGGGGACAAGGGAGGTGGAGGTGCAGAGTGGGGGGGGGGTGCGGCGTGGTACCTCGTTGTCTCCGCCCTCCGACGGCTCTGGCTCCAAGTCCTCGCTGATGTGCCTGCGAGAACGGAAGCGCCGGTGCGCTGCCTCCTGGTTGATCTGCCGCAGGTTGCTGTCCGCCTCAGAGGACGCGTCCCTGAGGGCGAGGGGACGGAGACAGGAGACGGTGTTGGTACGTGGGCCCTCGATAAGAGCCCAAGGCTCACCAGGGGCCTTAGCCTACAGTGCCAGTGCTGTGCTGTTCAACGCACTCACAGTGAGACTTCCTCCACCATATTTTGGCCAAAGTACAGTTCTAGGTTCATTTCCATCACACAAATACAGCTCTTAAATGCATCCGTCACAACATTTGGTGTCTTTCGGGCACACACATCAAAATGTACTGCTGTAGTTCAAGAAAGAGGAGCCATCGAGGCTCCGGTGATGTCAGGCCTCTCTAAGGAGAGGTGTCAGATATGACCCTTCTAGGAGTGCAGCCATGACAAGGTAGCAACTTCTGGTGGTTGACAACGGACCATGGTGTGCACCGGGCAAATTCAAAGCTGGGGTCTGCGGGGAAGCGCTCCTCACTCTACATACGTTTCTTCAGCTCCTGTGGATCTGCTCTGGACAGAATCTCAGACTCGGGACGCTGCGTCTGTCCCCGATCAACTGCTTTCACACATTCAAACATCAGGTGCTAACCTCCCAAACCATCTGGGGTTGGAAGAATACTGATATTTCATACTCTATTTTTTTTTTGGTTCATACAAGTAATTCTTTTAGTTCAGGATCTGAAAAGGATCGACTCTATCTTGAAAACTTTTGCAGTGAATTACAGGCCATCAACCTTTGGAAGAAATACTACTTGGAGGCTTTTACAGAAGAACTTATTAAATGTCAAATGTTTTCAGAGAAAAGTTGCACAGACTCTTGATAAGACACTATATTCAGTTCACAAAAAATGGCGTCACTAGTTAATATTTCAAAATATTTGAAAACATTATTTCAGACTCATTGAGATGTAATATTTATTAAGGTGCCTTATTACAGATTTTTCCTAAAACAGGTTTCAAACATTCTAATACAGTTTTGAACTAATGAATAACTACATCCCAATAAAGAGCCTGTCGGGCCCCTGAACAGTGACTAATTTGCGACTAGCAGCCCTGCATGCAAATAAACGGGTAAGTCTAATGCCAGTTTCTGAGATAGTTTAAGTACTTCCAACGGATGTCTTTCTACTACTAACTTTACTGGTAAAGGGGGCAGTACAAAGGTTAACTTTCATTCGATTCATGTTAGGATGATAATTCTTTATTATGAAATTCTGAATGAATGAAGTTTTACTATATCTGCACACCCAATACATGAACTTCTGAACTCAAACGGAAATATATATCTTGCGTATTTTAGAGGAATATTGAAGTATAATTAGTCTAAAAATAGTATACCAAATAGAGATACCTTGAGAAAAACAGACAATTATGGCCATATAGAAATGATTTAAAATCAAGGAATAGACAAGTATACTAATAAAATTTTTAAAACCACAAAAAACAAAATGATAAAAAATGACACTATGGGCTACGTTAGGAAATGTAGCATTGTTATTTGTGATTTTATGTTGTTGCAGTCATTTTTATATGACATTGATTTCTTAAGCACCAACAACTATAAAAAGTAAATATAAGGTATTATCAAACTCACAAAAATTAGGAGATCAGCCCTGGCTGGTGTAGCTCAGTGGATTGAGCGCGGGCTGGGAACTAAAGGGTCCCGGTTCGATTCCCAGTCAGGGCACATGCCTGGGTTGTGGGCCAGGTCCCCAGTGAGGGCCATGTGAGAGGCAACCACACATTGCTGTTTCTCTCCCTCTCTTTCTCCCTCCCTTCCCCTCTCTCTAATAATAAATAAATATTTTTTTTTTAAATTAGGAGATCAGAATGATTAGAATACCTTCATAATCTATGCAAAATATTTCAGTAATGTCTAAGAAGGCCAAGGAAACTTTATATTATCCTGTTTTGCTTTTTATTAAGGATGAAAGCAATATTACTTTATAATGACTGGCTTTACTTAAAAATATTTTACATATTATGAGTTTCATTGAAATTTTAAATTGTCACTTGAAATATCAGTCTTCATTTATTCAATGCTACGTGACTAATCTTTGCATGCTGGCTGTGTGCCGGGTCTAATACATACTTGAATTGTTACAGGGATGCCTAAGAGATTGAAAAAAATAAGGTTTTTATATTACTATGTCTGCATTTTATATCTCTCAGAAGCATGCAAAATTCCATTATTTTGGAAGAACTAATTGTTTTTTTAAAGGGGCATTTAAAATCAATTATGCCAATCTTCCTTACCCAACATGCTCAAATAATTAGTAATCTGTGTGAACCAGAAACAACTAAATGGCATAAAGAAGCAGGATACCTCTGATTCTGAAATTCCAAACATGGGCTTTTATGGTTTTTAGTGATAAAATGAGAGTGTTCACACCATGGAGGGCTTTTGTATTTAATTAAGCAACTGAATAAGAGGGTTTGAAATGAAAGTTGTTGAAACTGACTGCAGTTTAAATAGTCACTAGTGGGAAGACGAACATGTACAAATATTTCTAATCTGACAAGTTAAAACAAAAACGGTTTTACTGGGGGCAAGAAAATATTTAAGAAATGGCTATTTCAATTTTCTTCAGCCATTAATTTCCCATGGGTATTCTTCATTTGACTTTCATGGGCAAGAAAAACCACAAATTTATCAATTTATTAATGATGGCCTGAGTTTCCTAGATGTGACTGAACTACTGCTAAGACAGGGGAAGATATACAAAGTGTTTTAGAAAGAGAGCTAAAAAAAAAAAAGAGTGAAAATAAGTGAGTCCAACAAGTTCATCTTCATTCGTGGTCTTAATGTAATGATTTTTCACCATTTAAACAATTATAGTTTTTACAGTAAAAAAAGTTTACAGCTTATGTTTAAATAGGAAAAGGGCAAATCTAAAATTTGGGGTGTTTTAAAAGCCACCACCAGACTCGAGGGGGCTGGGGTACCTTTTATGGTCCCCCTGCTCTAAAGTACTACCTCCAGGCCTAAACCCACCCTAGACATTTCAGGAAACCATGTGCCTATCACCACTCTCAGAGGTGACTCATTTACAGGCATTCCTTCAGTTAAAGGCACTGGCTGGGCTCCGACCTGGTGCCAGGTGCACAGGGTGGACCTGCGAACAAGAAGGGACTGTCCCTGCTCCACCAGGAAACTAGAACACTCTGTGCTCTGTGCCGTGACTGGGGGAGCAGAGTGCTTCACAGGGACGCCTGACTGAAGAGGTATGGTGGCCCGGGGGAGGGGCGTGCTCCAGTGCTGTTTGCTTTTTGGTGGGGGAAGACAGAGCCAGCACGACCGCAGAGCCAGGACGAGAAAGGAAGAGAAAGTAGCTTGCGTCATACCACTCCGGTGCACTGTGTGTGCATGATGCGGGGCAGAAGGCGGTGAGTCAGGAAGAGACAGGGTGGAGAAGGACCTTGTAAGAACAGCCTGAGGGCACCGAGGATTTTCAGGGTGAAAATGTTCATGGGGTTGGAGTTCAGGGCACAAGTCTGTGGTAGACTGGATGAGACTGAGAGTCACCAGGAGAGTATCTGTTTGCACATGGTAATCAGTAATCACTCTCTGACTTCCTCAGATACAGCCTTGTAATAAAGACACTTTTTAGTATCAATCTTCCTCCAAAGAATACTGTAGTATTCTTTTGTGGAAACTGAATTATGAAAACGATTATTTTTAAATTAAAACAATTCTTTAACAGACTGATAATAGCTGGTGGAATCAAAGCAGTAATCGAAAAACTCCTGGCACATGAAAGCCCTGGACCGGATGGTTTCACAGAATTTTACAAAACATTTAAGGAAGAGCTAATCCCTATCCTTCACAGACTATTCCAAAAAATCTAAGAAGAGGGAAGATTCCCAAGCTCTTTTTATGAAGCCAGCATCATCCTAATCCCAAAACCAGCTAAAGACACAACAAAGAAAGAAAACTATACGCTAATATTGCTAATGAGCATAGATGCTAAAATCCTCAATGAAATATTGGCAAACAGCATCCAACAATACATGAAAAAGATCATACACCATGATCAAGTGGGATTCATCTCAGAGATGCAAGGATGGTATGATATTCACAAATCAATAAACAAAATACATCACATAAACGAAAGGAAAGACAAAACTCACATGATCACATCTACAGATGCGGAAAAAGCATTTGATAAGGTACAGCACCCATTTATGATAAAAACACTCAGCAAAGTGGAAATAGAGGAAGCATTCCTCAACATGGTAAAGGCCATATATGAGAGACCTACAGCCAACATCATACTCAATGGGCAAAAACTAAAATCTTTCCCACTAAGATCAGGAACAAGGCAAGGATGTCCACTTTTACCACTTCTATTCAACATAGTATTGCAATTCCTAGCCAGAGCAATCAGACAAGAAAAAAAAATAAAAGGCATACATATTGGAAAGGAGGAAGCAAGACTGTTGTTGTTTGCAGATGACATGACAGTGTACATAGAAAACCCTATGGACACCACCAAAAAAACTACACGACCCAACAAGTGAATTTGGCAAAACAGCAGGATACAAAGTCAATATTCAGAAATTGAAGGCATTTTTGTACAGCAACAAGGAAATATCAGAAACAGAAATCAGGAAAAAAATCCCATTCACTACAGCAACAAGAAAAATAAAGTACCTGGGAATAAACCTAACCAAGGAGGTAAAAGACCTGTACTCAGAAAACTACACAACACTGAAGAAAGAAATTAAGGAAGACACAAATAAATGGAAGCATATACCATGTTCATGGATAGGAAGATTAACATCATCAAAATGTCCATACTACCCAAAGCAATTTATAGATTCAGTGTAATCCTTATTAAAATACCAATGACATATTTCACAGATATAGAACAAACATTTCAAAAATTTATGTGGAACCATAAATGGCCCCGAATAGCTGCAGCAATTTTGAGAAAGAAAAACAAAGTAGGAGGGATCACAATATCTGATATTAAACTGTACTGCAAGGCCACAGTAATACAGACAGCCTGGTACTGGCCTAAGAACAGATACATAGATCAATGGAACAGAACAGAGAGCCTAGAAATAAACTCAAGTCTCTACGGTCAATTAATATTTGACAAAGGGGGCAGAAGCATAAAATGGAGTAAAAATAGCCCCTTCAATAAATGGTGTTGGGAGATCTGGACACCTACATGCAAAAAAAAATGAAACTTGACCACCATACTTACACCATACACAAAAATAAACTCAAGATAGATAAAAGACTTAAATATAAGTCATGACACTGTAAACGTCTTAGAGGAGAACACAGGCAGGAAAATCTCAGATGTTCCACGCAGCAATATTTTCACCAATATGTCCTCTAGAGCAAGGGACATAAAGGAAAAAATAAACAAATAGGATCTCATCAAAATAAAAAAGCTTCTGCAAGGCTAAAGAAAACACCAGCAAAATGAAAAGGAAACCAAACGTATGGGAAAATATACTTGTAAATGATGCCTCAGACAAGCATTTGATCTCCAAAATATGTAAAGAACTCACACGACTCCACTCCAAGAAGACAAACAACCGAATTAAAAAATGGGCAAAGGATCTGAACAGACACTTCTCTAAGGAGGACATACAGAGGGCCCAGAGACATATGAAAGGATGCTCAGCATCACTAGCCATCAGACAGATGCAAATGAAAACCACAATGAGATACCACTTCACATGATCAGAATGGCCATCATAACCAAATCAATAAACAATAAGTGCTGGCGAGATTGTGGAGAAAAGGGAACCCTGGTACACTGTTGGTGGGAACGCAGACTGGTGAAGCCACTGTGGAAAACAATATGGAATTTCTTCAGAAAGCTAAAAATGGAACTGCCTTTTGACCCAGCAATTCCACTGCTGGGATTATACCCTAAGAACTCTGAAACACCAATTCAAAAGAACCTATGTACCTCAATGTTCATAGCAGCACAATTTACAATAGCCAAGTGTTGGAAGCAACCTAAGTGCCCATCAGGAAATGAATGGATCAAAAAACTATGGTATATTTATACAATGGAATACTACACAGCAGAAAGAAAGAAGAAACTACTACTTTTTGCAACAGCGTGGATGGGTCTGGAGAGCATTACGTTAAGTGAAAGAAGCCAGGTGGTGAAAGACAAATACCATAAGATCTCACCTATAACTGTAACCTAATCAACAAAACAAACAAGCAAGCAAAATATTACCAGAGACATTGAAATAAAGAACAAATGGACAATAACCAGAGGCAAAGTGGGAGGGGGTAATGAGGGGAAAAAAGGGGGAAGGGTTGTCAAGGAACATGTATAAATGACACATGGACAAAGCCAAAGGGAGGTAGGATTGAGGGTGAGAGGTGGAAATGGCTGGGGTGAGGTGGGGGAGGTGGGGAGAAAAACAAACAAATGAAAAACGGTAATTCTTGAATTCTGGAAGGCTTCTGGCCAAGCCACATCAAGTGAAGGAGAAAGAACCCCAAGTTCTCGAACGGTTCAGGTGAGACAGAGGGGTCACTATGGAAACCCACTCTTTCCTTATCTAACCCTTCTCTGGCTTTCTAGAAGACACGCCTGCTGGAAAGGGGCCACCCCATGAGTTCTGCGAGTTCCGCTCAGGGTTCAGCTGACATCCTTTCCGGCTCCGTCTCTCCTTTGAGCACAGTGGCTGCCTTCACTGATGGGGACAGCCATGCCCCTGACTCCTCCCTAGACTACATGTGAACCTGAACTTGGATGAGGAACTGCATTTTTCCCATGTTGCTTCTGGACAACCACTGATTTGCCAACATTACACAACTTCCATCTTCTGTTTTGGTTTAGTTCTTTGGGACACCGCCACCAGAGATGGTATGCTTAGAAAAACACAGGACGTGCTTTCTCAGTAATCCCCTCGTTCGTTTCACAACTCTGTGAGGCAGAGAAAGTTGCCATGGTCACCATCCACCCTCCAAATACAGACCTCAGTTTACATGACGGTTAGTAACGAAAGTGAACATTTTCCATATATGTGTTGGTCATTAGTATTTCTTCCTTTTTGAGTTGCTAGTGGTCACTTTTCTACAGAGATCACATGCCCCTCTGGTCCCCTCGGTACTTTATTATGATGTCTAGCAAAGGCAGATCATGGTGTTTTGCTTTGGGTATCACTAGCAAGATTTCTCTGATCAGTACATATAATCAAGTACAAGGTGAGTCCATTTTTTTTTTAACTACAAATAGCTAGAGTACTCAATGGCTTACAATACTTTTAATAGCTATGGCCATTAATCAAAGGGAAACAGTAAAAAAATAAAGTGAAAATAAGTTTTAAAAATTGCTAAATCATTTCCATGGGGAAAAAATTACCACAAAGAAGACTTCAGCACCCCGCCCCCAATGTTCAGATATCTGCGCTGTCCTGGGAGCAATGAGCTGATGATGGCTGAGCTGGGCGGTCAGAGCTGCCTGAGGACAGCTGCTATTCACAAGCACCCATGTGGGGGCTTCGGAACCACTGGCTATCCGTGTTTGCAGATTCCTCAAGCTCTAGCTCTGAATCAACAAAGCCCAGACCAAACTTCTTGGCCCCCTTCCCCACCCAGAATCATGTGCAGAATATCTTCGCAATTTCTAAAGACAAAAGGGTTATCAACATCACTATCCATCACATTTGCTAATCCCACCTGTTTCAAAAGTATCATTAGCAAATTTCCCTCAGAGTCTGGGTTAAGGAGACAATTATCTCACCTGATATACTTGGCTTTTAGTACGTATTGCAAGTTATAGAACTCATTGATACTTATCTCCTTATCCTGGCTGCTGAGGAAGCTGGCTACTCATGCAACTCATGATGGCTAGAATAATTTTTTCTTTTCCTTCTTTTAATACTTTGTTTATACCTTTTATTGCATATTAATAGTTTGAGGTCCTGCTGTACACTGTGATTTAAAAACAAGCTACTTCAAATCCTTTTTTATAGTAGCTGAGGTTTAACCAGTGTTTATTTCCTAGCATCAAACCAAAAATTGCCAAGCAAACAAAATAGTAATCAGTGTGCACTGCATCCCTGAGGCTGGGGAGGGAGTCGAATAAACAGTAATTACTAATTCTGAGTTTGCAACTCTCCCATGTGTTCCTAATTATATCAAGGGGGTGATATAGAAATCTCCCCAAAAGGGAAAACAAAATTTTTGAGAGGGTTTCCAAATCAAATAATTACAGGGAATAAAAATCCAAAATCTTTAGGAAAGCGTTCCATTCTGGGTAAGAAGAGGAAGCTGCAGAAGACGGAAAGGACAGAGTCACCACACATAAGATAAATCCAAGGAAATGTAGCCTCTGCTTTATATTTCATGAACCCATAGAAAGAAGACAGAACGTGATAAAAGGCAAGAGCTTCCTCATCACATGCAAATTCTGACAGCTGCCGCACTCCTGAACTCAGTGAAGAGGAACCCTGTGGCGCCACACAGCCACGTGCTTTTCTAGACCTGAGACTTCTTCCCCAGCCTCGTCTGGAAGAGCCGCTGCATTCATACCAACTGCAGCGGGTGCGCATGCGCTCCTGACCTTCGCACCGTACTCACATTAAGCTCGGTCGGTGCCACTGCGTGGTCCGGTTGTTGTGGTTGACATAGTAGGTCCGACCTAAATTGTCCACTTTTTCTTCCCAGCCCGGGGGCAGAGGAGGCGGAGGAAGCTCCTCCTGGTGCTGGGAAGCTGAGTCATTCGAGTCCACAACTTCCCACCCATGCTGTGGAGTAAAATCAGACAGAAGGTCACGAGGTGGGTTCTTCAGGTGTGGGGGGGGACACAGTGACAGTGCCGTCCGCATCCTGGCTCCTGCAGTGGCTTCATGTGCCACATTTGAAGAAATTCCCCAAAAGGGGGGATGACACCTATTCTAGAGGAGCCTTACAAATATTTGGAGCAATGGCCAACTAACTATGCTGCCTTCTGGGATGACTGTATTATAAGGAGCAACAGAGAGTGGGATGTGTACAGTCTGCTGTGTTACTAAGTCACATTACATACTCCTTTGCTATTTCATGTTTGTCATTTTGACCTGTAGGCCTCCAGGGCCAGACAAAGCCAAGGCAATGACATGCATCATGTTACCGTGGCCATCTTTTCAACACCTCCCTAAGGGCAAAGGGAGCTGGGAAGATAAGCCATAACGCGCATGCTCTAACAGACATCATAGTGCGAGCAACCAGCAGGCCCGGGGCTCTATTGTTCCCCAGGAGGATGGCACCAAGGCTGGCTTTGGGGGTGAAGCTCCCACTCTGCATCTAGTACCATCATGGGAGCCCCAAGAAGTGTGGGTGCTGTGGCTTTCTACTTAGACGCGCCCCACTTGCTAGGGCCACATAAACAGGCATTATGGCACCAGAGTTGGAGTTCCATTTTTGCAACACATATTTTAGGCATTAAGTATTCCTGCCTCACATCCCCTAGTAAAGTCTCTGGAAAATTAAGTAATTCACGGGTTACTGCAGTTGGAAGGCTAGAAGAGTGTAAAAAAAAATTCCTTGGACTGGAGATAAAAATCTGCTGATGTGCTTGTGAAATCTTAACCTTCATGACTGTCTACCACCCACTCACTCACTCCTCACAGATGAAAGCTCACAGATGAAACGCAGCCTGGAAATCTGACCTCGTGGGCTGAGGGAGGTTTGGCGAACTTGCCCGTAACACGTATTCACGTATCACGTATACGCAACAGCTGCAAGCAGATGTGCAAATCAGCCACAGAGAGGCCTTGTTTAATGGGCATCTTTAGGACAAGATGAGAATCTGACAGACCAGCACTATCTGAAGGGTGTGCTGAGAAGGTACAACAGGACCCACGGCACAGGTAGGTGACCACAAAGTTAAAAGGCAGCTGGGCCAGGAGGGAGAACAGGAACATTCCTCTGGAGAGCTAATCCCAAAGCGGCATTTCCAGAGGAGCGCTTTCCTAATGCACGCTATCACCTGTGGGCCGAATGAGCAGAAACCTGGAAAAGATTTTCTAAATCCCTCGATCCACTTTGAAGCAATTCCAAGTGCTAAAAGGAATTTTACAAAGAGCTGAAAGTCCAAAGCAATAGGAGGATTAAATACAGGAGGAAAATTTCACACAGGGCTGGGGGCTATTCATAAAATATGGATTTAGCGTTTTGTAATGAGAAACCTCCACAATTATTAGGGTCGTAACATAAGAAGTTCATCTTTTTTCACTAAAAACACACACACTGGTAGATGATCAAATACAGATTCATGGGCACTTTAAGTTTTTTTTCACTTTAAGCTTTATAAACTTTTATGTCCTTAAATAATAAAGGTGGACGACTTATTAGTCCTGGGCAGGGAAGAGAGACCAAGCCTGGGGCGCAGCCGCTCACCTCCGCATCACCCCTCTGCTCGCCGTTCTCTTCGTCCTGACCTCCGTTTTTCGGCATATAGGCCATTTTCAGTCGCAAGAATCCCTTAACGCGAGATTTATGACTGCATGATAGAAGAAATTGATTGTCAAGGCTATGACTTGGTTACGTCTTTCATAGGATGGCTTTTGAACAAAGATAAATCAAGAAAAGTTGTCGAATCTTCCCCAGAAAAAAACCAATAACCAAGGCATGAAGGATAACTCCTCCCGACCGCCCAAATTCTCACCTTCTTGGTCTGAGGAGAAAGTCCTTAAACGTGTAGGGTCGCTCCATGGTTGGGTCTTCTGTCTACAGGGAGAAAAAGTGTCAACACTCCGAATAAGCTGGACTTTTAGATTCACCGAATTGGATGAGAGAGAGCACATTTTCGTTTTAAAAGATGGGAATGGTGAAGACAGAGTCAGTTCCTCAACCAGTCCTTGACAATTAATTAAACATTGTATAGGTCCCAGAACTTCATCTGCTCAAGATCCACTAGATGTCACTATCAACATCCATTTTTAGGAGCCAACCCCGGCCTTAGACAAATGGCAAAATGATAGTGGTCAAGGCCAAGGGTAATTCCTAATGCAGGGTGCAGCCCTCAGTCTTCCACTGATTAACGTGGGAGAACCAGAGGTCGCTGGTGCCTCCGTGTCGCTGTCATTCAAGAAAACTGAACGTGGAGTTAACAGGAAAACATGCAAGATCTAATCTGCGAAGGCGGTTTTACCTTATTTTTAACATTAAAGTATCATGTCACTGGCCTAAGATCATTGAAAGATTATCTCCTCCACAAGAGATGAATGTCCTGTGTGGCCCCATGAATCTGCCTTTTGCTGGTGCTCATTTCAGGAAGCTACAAATGCAACTGCAACACTTATCCATTTGTCAAATAAACCACGATTGTGCCAGACCAGCTGGTTAAAGCAAGCAGGAAATTAGAAAAAGAAATATTATTTCAGTAATTTTTAAATACTGTATCTAGGAAAAGCTCAAAAACCTAGACTCTTTGCCCTGACTGGTGTGGCTCAGCTGGTTGGGCGTCATCCTGCAAAGCCATAGGTCACTGGTTCAATTTCTGTTCAGGGCACACGCCTGGGTTGCAGGTTCACACCCTGGTCGGGGTGTGTAAGACAGACAACCAACTGATGGGAGAATTGAGTCTGAGGGCCAAGAATGAAAGTGAATCACGATTCTAAAATTATTTTCTTGTTTCTGGAAGCACTTGGTAAGTATAGGGCACTGAGGACTCAATACGCAAAGGGGAAAAACGAAGTTCTTTTCTTTCTCATTATCACTCTTTGCTCTTCCCTGTCAGGGGACAATGACAGAGCTGACATGGCCTCCTCTGTGCTCGATAATAGAGGTAGTGACTCCCTAACGTGCAGTGCAGAGTGCACCCCGGCTTCACACCATCCTCCCTGCTCCCCTCTTTGTCTCCCTGGCAGAGCTCCCGCCTGGGCTCTCACAGCGGCCCACCAGGCCCATCAGGCCACGGAGTTAATCCAGGGACCCCACACTGGTCAGTAAGATGAGGACGGCCCGCGGCCCGAGGTCCAAGATGCCAAGGTGCTTGTAACTTTGCAGCGTACATCCATGAAGGGGCTGCTCCTAAAGCAGTCCCTAGAGAGGTTAGGGTTGCTCTGACCCTCTCATCTTCTCGGTAGGCTGCCTGGGGTCAGGGATTTTATAGCTGAAGAATTTAAAGGCCAGGTTTTCCACTGCAAACACCCATGGCTGCTGGCAACGGCACCAACATGCCTGTAGGGCTCCAGCAAGGGAAGGAAGCTCTGCAGCGAACATCATCACTGAGTTTAAAACATTCCTTTTCTAAAAACACAAAACAGAATATTTAAATTATTAAAAATAATTTCCTAACAATCACGAGAGATTAGACTAAGTTCAGTTCTGCTGTCTTGCATCTTTTCCATCAAGCTCCTGATTTAGAAAACATCTTCATTCAAATGTTGCCAGCTTCTAAGACCAAATCAAAGAATAAAGGTTCATGGTATCTTGGAACAATAAGAGAAAGTCTCATTCCTGGTTTAAAGTGCCTTACAATAAGCAAGTGCATACGCATGTCAACATGGAAGCATAGATGATTAACAATTTCGCTAATGCCAATTTTAAAAATAGCCAAAAATTACCATGCTTTATCTTAATTTCTGTAATTCCAAGCTTCAGGGCCTTTTCCTATTCACTCAGTTAAATATTCTCAGTATACTAGATATGCAGAACTAAAGAGAAACAGCCTCAGGTAGAGGAAAAAACTCAATGAAAAGGCACCAAGTAAAACTGGTGGGTTTGGGACCCACCCCCCATGCCTGGCCACTACAGGCGGATTCATACACGGACTCTCGTTCTTTTCAGGTTACACACTGAGCAGGACTTGAACATTCAGTCCCCTCCAGCAGCCAGAAGCATGCCTTTCTGGCCCAAGCCACTCTGCTCTGGTCCTCACCCATGCCATCCAGTATGGCAGCTGATGGCTATAGGTGGTTTTTTAAATTTAGATTTTAAAAAATTAAAGTGAAGTAAAACGATAAATCCAGTCCCTCTGCCACGTCAGTCATATCTCAAATGCTCAGCTACCACATGTGGCTGCCGCCCTTGGCAGCAATGCCAAGCTACCCCTGAGGGAGGGACTTGCTTCTCTGGACCTTCCTCAGATTAGAACCATGCCTATCAGCAAATATCTGCAGAAGGAATAGATTCTCTATTAGTTGATGAGGCTGCGTGAAATCAACTAATGATCAAACACCCATGATTAAACTCCAACGTTTAAGATTCCTTAAACCTTGAGGAAGGCCAGGGCAATGCCCCTCTGACCCACGTCACTACTCTCCGTTAGCTTCTCTCATTACTATTGAGATAGCGTACCTAGTTTCTTTTGTCTACAATTGGATGGCTTTGACAAATATTAAATCCATAGGCCATATGTAATCTGCCTTGACATGGGTCACGCAGCCATCAAGAAAAGACCACCCATCATGCACTCCACAAAACATACCCAAATACTAACTACCCATTTTACATACCCACAATTATCACACAAAACATACAACAGTGTGCAACTTTCCCCATGAGCGTCCTACAAATGTGAGCACACACACACAAGTGCAGATCCAAGGCCATGTCCATTCAGAGTACGCTGGTGGGGTTCCACCCCCACTTGCAGGATAAGAGTGCACCCTCCCTCCTCTCCTCTGGCTTCCTTTGGGGTCCATCTCCCAGCCTGCAGTTGGCTCCATCAAGCCGGTCCATTTTAAGCGTGGAGATCATGGCACTCCAAAGGAAGCTCATCTCTTGGCAGATGCAAAATTGGGAGGTTCCATTGCTCAGCTGGCTCAGCCTGTGTAAAAGTCCTCTGTCGCATTTGCCCTTCTGCTCTCTTTAACTGGTCCTCTAGCCTGCTTTCTATTCTAGCCCTGAGCCTTGGCACCTTCTTTGAAGGCTCGCTTTTGCCTCCCCTAACTCCAAAGCCCAGCTACCCCTCTACTGACTTGGTCTCTAAAGAGGAATAGTCTTCTCTCCTGGGGTCCCACCCAACCTTTTGAAACCAATCTGCTCTCAATCACTCAAACAGGGCACTGTTAGGGCAAGGTGTTTAGAAGTTTCACTTCCACTTCTCAGAGAATATTAGTACGTAATTTGCCTTGACTGGGAGGTGATTGTTATGTTAAGAAAAAGGGTGGCCGGGGACACCCACGAAAAAGAACTGGCCAACCAACCCCCCTATTGTCTGAAAACCTGAGGACCTTCCCACTTCAACCTGACGAGCAAGAACAGACCTACTGATGTGGAAACACGTGAAGAGTTTTTCCTCACAGGTGTTGACGTGTCTATGTCCTCTCAATGTGACTTGAAAGGAATATTCAGGTTTTGCTGGCTTATGGAGTCAGTCTCTCGCACACACGGGCGCCCTCCGCACGCGCCTTGGAGCTTCAGGTTTTTATATAGAAACAAATACACTTTAATGGTGTCACTGTTGCTTCTAATCTTTTGAAAGGGAATGCACTTGAAACCTATCTCCCTCAACAGCTCTCCTGAGTAAATAAGAAAAAACTGCTTGCTCTCACATTCCTTCACAACATATCTGCAAAGCCTCCTGGGTAAGCTACAGAGTGTCTTTCTTGGTATTTCGTATATGGCAACAGCCACCATTTCAATGCCGTGGTCGGCTTACCCTAGGTGGTTTAAGTCCCCTTAGTTTATAGACTATTTAAGGGGTTTGCTTACACGAAGCACTAACAACAACAAAAAGTAACAAAAAGGCAGAAACATCTGACTTATCCTCTCTTGGCTGCTATCTCAATCACTCTGTGTTGCCCAGGGAACCAAGGACTGTGGGAGAGGTGGAGCAAGGTGGAAAACCAAAGCTGGACCACGAGGTGACCACCCCTCACCCAGCCTCCAGGTCTCGTCCCCATGGTCTATCTACATCACCTCAGGAGCACCTCAGGTCTCAGCTATTCATCAGCAGCTCCAAATGTTCGCTGCTCACCTGAGCAGGGAGACACGGTGACACCGCATGCGCTAACTGCGATTTCTAAAGCTGACAAGTTCGCTCAGAACCAACAGCATGTTCCATCTGTGCTGACCGAGAAAGCCGTGTGGCAAAATCAGGGCAGCGCCCGTGTGTACAGATGTGGCCCAAGAAAAACAGCACGTGCAATTCTGGACAACGGGAACACAAGTTTGCTTAGACCCAAAGGATGAGTTTGAAAACCAAGACAGCCCGGGGGCAAGGAGGGCTTGATGGAGGGTGGTGGCCGTTTTGCATGATCTGGCAAAGGCAGGCTGAGGAGCAGAAGAGCAAGATGCTGGTGACACCGACTGGCAGCCTTGCAGATGCGGAGACACGCAATTCTTTCTCATCTCCTTGAAAGGAGCGCTTTCTAGAAGAGAACTAGGGCCAGAGAACGTGCTCCGTATTTCAGCCTCCCCCACGGTGTTGAGGAAGCATGACTCCGAAAACACATCCAGCTGCAAACAATCAGAGGTCACGGCTCACGACAGGCAATGGAAAGCAGGTGACCGTCCTTACCGGGAGATGATTAAGGGGAACGTCCACCTGGCCCAGGAAGTCGTCTCGTGTCTGTTGAGAAGAAAGCAAAGAGTTAATGTTGCCATCGATTTCACAGGGTGTTGGCATTCTTAAAAACGTTTCTTTACAAAACAGAGACGAAGGCGCAGGGCCTGACACTGGAGGGCCCTGGGGACAGGTCAAGGCAGGCGGCCCAGATGAGGTGCACACAGCTGTCACCTTGGGGACAGGTGAACCCCAGGCCTCACACACTTGACCTTTAGCTGCCCAAGATGTTGGGCGTTCACTCCCCGAGAGAATGGTAACAGGTCATCTGTTGGACCCGGAGAGCACACGATTGTCAAGGAAGGGACACCAGGGGTGACAGAGGGTTTGGGGGCACAGCCGAACCAATCTAAAGAGAAGAAAGTAAAGGCAGGATGGGAACATTTTGTTGATAACCAACACAGTGGGGCAATTTACACTTGTTGTTCATATGGAAATAATACAATAATTAGTGAATACCAATACAAGAATAAACCTGGGGTTCTGCGTACTCACACCTGTTAGGCTACCTTTGCCCAGCCCTACATTTATTGATCAAGTGCTGCAAATTAAAGAGCTCCCTGAGAGCTGAGAGTCTAGGGAAAGGGTATAGAGTCTAGTTACCAATAAGTCTTATAAAAATGGCCTCAAACTTTCAATCTAATAAGTACACGGCTTCAGAACTCAAGTTCATGGCTTACTTACTGGTTCAATTTTGTGCACACCATGTTTCTTCCTCTCCCTCCATCTACTACATGGCATAAACCTTTCTGACTCAAATTGACCTCACTGAAATTCATTTGGAGAAGCTCTCATGAGTGCCCCTGCAGACTCCAGGAGTCACCTGGGAAGCCACAGCTCAGATTCTGGGGGCCCGGCCCGGGCCTCAGGGTGCCTGGCAGGCCGTGCGCACACTGTGTCCTGTTGGTGGGGTGCTCGTGCCGCGGGCCCTGAGCTTCACGTGGCCCGAGGTGCCGATCGGAACCCAGGATTTCTGTGGTCCTCAGAGAAGAAAAGGCAGGGGCGCCCACCACAGTCAGAAATGCCTGGAATCTGGCTGTGATCAGACCGGTCCCCCAGCCGGCTGGGGGACAAGCCCGAGGGAGAGTGTCCAGACCTCCTGACTGCGAGTGTGGCCTCATAGTTCCCCTCTTCACTGGTTTAGCGTGAAATTTTCTCACGGACAGAAGCCACTCAAATGTACTTGGAAAACAATCTCTCCTTGCGTTTAAAAAGCAGCAGCAGGTAACTAAGAATGAGATTTAGGGACTTGATTTGCTCCAGGATTAGGATTTCCTTTTAGGTAATTTAAAAAATGTAATAATGAGAAAGCTCTCCATCTCCTCTAAAGTATGTGTGAAGAATAGTGAAAAATCAAAGTTCCTCCTGGCCGGGTGTGCAGGAAGCACGAGATGAGCCCAGTCCTTGTGATGAGGGTCTCATTTCTTTTCTCAGCTACAGCTGCTACGCCCACCACGGAGACACCTCGTCTGGCCTCCCGGCTACGAGGAGCCAATAAATGAGGCAGATACCTTAACGAAAGGAGCAGTGAACAAAAGGCTCAGAAAAGGGAGCTGCCCTCTCTGTCCAAGGAGTTAGGGGGCCCTCTCATTCCCAGTGTGGCTGATTTTGTTATAATTACAAAGTGAGAGGAAATGTCAGTTAATTGTACAACAAAAAAAATTAAAAATAAAAACCAGAAGTCTATTGACTATGACCATAAATTCCGTGTCCACCTCCTTGCCACTTGTCTCCCCCCCCGCCCCGCCCGCTACCGGTGCTGACGCTGTGGAAGGAAAGGACATCCGATGCAGCCGTCAGAAGATGACCGACCACCCTTCTGGAAGCTCTGTCCATCACCCAATAGCATTAAGAGGCTACCCATCCACTGCTAACCTCAGGGCACTGCCATAAAATCTCACAGAACGTCTACATGCCCATGTGGTTTTCCTGGGCAGATGTCAGAGTTCTAAACTGATCACTCGAGTTCAGCTTAGCTCAGACACCAGAAGACAGGCACCTGCCACCACAGGCTGCAGCAGCGAAGCAGGTGCAAGGCCACACCTGGTCTCCACAGCAACCAGAGGACATGGGCATTATTATTAGGACTGCTGTCCAGGTGGGGAGCCCGGTGCCTGGGGAGGGGTGTGACCTGCTCCAGTTCCTCTCTGGGTTCCAGAGTCCGGGCTCCTCATGAAGCAACCTGCTGCCCTCGTCTCAGTATCAGGCAGGACACCGAGGCTGTGCGCCAGCTCTGGGCTCCTGATTGGGATGGTGGCTCTACATGGCTGTGGACGAGGCTTACGCAGGGGGAGTCCTGGGAAAATGCCCACGTGCGGGGTCCTCGTTAGCACTGCCTCCTGTTCGAACTCTGCTCCCTTCCACCGGTGAGAGAGGTAGCGACACCCCTGAGGCACTGAACGAGGCGGCTCCACTGGTACCTGCACAAGCCGTCTCGTTACACTGAAACAGTCATCGCTAAAGCAGCCGAAGACGGAGCAGCCTCGCCATTAACGTAAACACAAGGCTCTTATTTCCGGTCTACATCAAGGACAACCGAAATAAAATGATTTTTCAAGTAAAATAGGGATGCGGTCTAGAACAGAACATGGTCCAAAGGAACTGGCTGAAACAAGTGTTGCACCAGGCAGGGAAACACAGCGGTGAGACCTAGGTTTCAAAACACCCCACTGTTGCCAACACCAAAGACATTGTAGGTAATGAAAAATATTCAGGTTAATGACACTGTACCAGTTCTAAAACATGTCTTCAATGCCACCGAAGAGTCTAGCAGAGGATCGGAGAAGCTACTTGTGACCTTTGTGCCAAGCTGAGAAGCAGGCGTGTCTCAGGGACACCTTGGTCTGATGGTGACGAGCCAGGGACAGAGTGCTGGTGTGCTAGGGTCCCCACCTGCGGGACCTGGAGAGAAGTCTGAGGCCGTGACAGTATTCCTAGGTTGTCATGCCGCAGAGTGACACCTTACACCAATGTAACGAAACTACTTTAATCAAGTCAATTTTTAATCATTTGCGTTACAAAATTATTACCACCAAGCTCCATGTTAACGATAAGAGATCACAGAATCCCAATTGGTTTCAACACGTACCGTGAATATTGGCATTTCCTGTGCTTATTTTTGAGTGTTAAATGCTCTCAATGTCCACCTCAGTTACCTGCCATGCTATTCTAGAGGCCGAAGATGCACAGGTTAGTACCAGTTGTAAATGTTCCCTTCTGACAAGCCATCCAATATTTCTCCACTGTCATGGTAACGCAAAAGAGAGCCCCTGAAATGTGTCATAGAAGGTGAAAAAAAAAATCTATGCTCCATTACAGGAAAAGTGAAATTAATATACCAAACACTGTCTCTTTAAGAGCTTGCTCTCTAAATGATGATTAACAATATTTCGGATTGCCCCTCCCGGCTTTTAAAATACCTCTTCCCTTTCAAATAAGAAGGCCGTGGAGGGACGCTGCCCCATGTGAGTGCCATCGGCCCCCAATGCTGGGGACTGTTCCAACAGCACCAGTGAGCCCTAGTATGGCCTCGGGACACCTTCCAATGCTTCCTGTGTGCACGCTGGGCCGAGCGGCCAGCACTGAGTGGACATGATGCTTAGCTGTCCTTGCAAAGTGAATGGGACTCAATTTCACAAAGAACACATTAAAAAACAACAAAGACTTTTGGTTTTCAGGTCAGAACGCCCTTGAAGGATGTGCTCAGAATCTCACGACACACTGATGACCACAGAGGTCACGGGTGAACGAGGTGAGGATGGCCTGTCCCATGGAAGCTGAAAGACAGCGCAGGGACCACGTGGGTGGAAGGCACTGGAGGCAGGTAGGGGAGCTCGGGGAAAAGCAGGCGCCAGGAGGACTCACTAGGAAAGGTCATCAAACAGAAGTGGCACTTCTTGCCGGGTACAACGGCCCGCACGGAATCCTAGAGCTTTATATTAAGGTAGAGTTTGAACTACAAGTAGCAACCCCACTAGTTGTTCACAAGAAGCATTTAAAAGTAAGTTTCTCACCCAAGGACATTTTTCCATTGTTTTTAAAGAGCGAGGAAGGTGGGGGTGGGGGAAGAGGGACATCGACTGGCTGCCTTCTCATCCGCACCCCGACCAGGGATGGAACCCCTAACCTGCGTACGTGCCCTGACCGTGAATCGAACCCGTGACCTTTCGGTCTATGGGACAATGTCCACACCAGCCAGGGCACAAGAAGCATTTAGAAAAATCAATATAACAGAATAGAAAATATTAGTGTCTCACATGAGACGGTGAGCAAGTACTGTTTTGAGAAACTTATTTCAGTTACATACATATATGAATGTGTGTACTAAGTTGCATTCTAAAATTATTTTTAGTGGGTGACACCACCGAAAGATTAAAAGCAACTCAACCACAACAAAGGGAAACCAGCCAGTGCTACCAATTGCCTGGGGTTTTATCCTAGAAACCATTATGGAGTGCCTTCCAAGAAAGTTATATTTAGCATTGTATTTCTCAGGCCTGGAGGAATCAGGACATAAGCTACAGAAAAAGAATTTAAGAGTAAAGCTATCGTATGATTTGGTGTTTGTATCTAACAGATTGAGGGAAACATCGCAACCTCTAACACGAAGCCAGAAACATAACCTTGGCTCATCACTAAACCACTAACTGTGACATGTGCTGCTTCCTTCCCAAGTGTGTGGCCCCACACGTGGCCAGCAGAACTGACTAGCCCAGGGAAACGGGCTCTATTCTGGGGGGATCGGAAGCATGCTCTTGGAATTATCTAGAAGATGGGCCACCCATAGACAGACTGTGCTGGTGTCAGATGCTAAAGGTGCTGAGACTGGGTGCCCGCATTGCCCAGGGAGAGAAGCTAACCACTCCTGCGCAGCAGGAATAAAATGAGAGCCACACACAGAATTTGAAAACTTCTAAGCCATATTTAAAAAGTGAAAATAAAACAGGTGAAATTACTTCTAACGATATACTCTAGTTGCCCCAATATAGCCAAAATTTCATCACTGCAATGTGTAACCAATAGAAAGATTGTTACTGAAACATTTTCCACTCTTCTCACACCAAGCCTTTGAAATCCGATCGGGAGTCCTCGCTTGCGTCGAGCAGCACGCCTCCATGAGGCCTGCCCACATTTCCAGTGCTCAGCAGCTGTGGGTGGCCAGCACCCCGGCAGCTCTGGGGAGACAGGCGCCCTACCACGCACACGCTGCCCCACGGCAGAATGCTGCACAGACACCACAGAGGAAGTGACTCGCTCTGCCCAGAGCCACGGACGGGACGGCCTCACGAAGGATGACCTTCGGAAAGGGAATGGCATGCAGGAAGATTAGGCCAAAGCTCTGAGGCCCTGAAGGTGGACACTGGGTGGAAGGTCTGTCCGGTGGGACGCGGCCAGCATGGGGAAGGAAGGGGGCGGGAGAAGAAGATGAGGCCGGCTGCAGGGCCCCGCGTGGCTGGCTGAGATGGCAGGGCGGCATCCTCGGGGAGGAGGAGATGCAGGAGGACGTTCAGAGGTGAATGACTGGCAAACGCTGCACTCGCAGCTGGAGGGGGAGTTTATCGGAGGGGAAACTCCGGAGGAGAAAGAGCGCTCGGGGTGGGCAGTAAGCTGTTCGGATGAGGCTCCTGAGGGTCTGGACCAGGTGGGAAAGTGGAAGGCACAGTGTCCGTTCAGGAGTGCTCTGCTCCGGGATGTGAGTTCATTCTCTGTGCAGCGAGGGACTCAGTAAGGTTACGCATTCCGGGTCCTGAACACAGGGCCCGTCAGAGTTCTCAGAACCAGTATCACTGTCAACAGAGCAGCAACAAGGACATCGACGTCGCTGACTTGAGAGTGACATAAAGCAGATGCAGGAGACAGTGGGGGAGGATGCACAGAAAGGGGAAGGAGCGGCCAGGGCACGGCTGCCCCTGCAGCAGAGAGGCCATCGGTCCCACGGTTGTCACCGCGACGTTCATCTCCCGTATTTTCCTGTGAAGACTAGTCTTCCCCTTGAGCCCAGGCACGTCCAGGGACGCGGACCTTGGAGGGCTCCATGTATTCGCTGAATAAACTAAATTTTATACAACCTGCTAAAAATACGGTAAAGATTCACATACATTCTACTTGTTACAGAGAAGCTGAGCAGAGACCGACTTTCAAAGCTCGTTTAAAAGGAAGGTGTGTCCCTGGGTTTAACGGCACGATATTGTTTAATTCTGTGCTTCTGATTTTATTGTACAACTGTTTTAATTTCTCAAGGTTTTGAGATCGTTTTCTCAGGGTAAGTGTCTCAGTTCTCCTCGAGGGACATTTTAAAATTAAATTTTCTGCAAGCAATTTAAAAATAACACATTAAATGTATAAGTGAAAAAAGGAAAGTAAAGATACTTCTAGATTCTGTGCTTTCTCTCCGAACTTAGCTGCCAAACAAGAGACCTCACTCCCCTGACATGATTCATGAAGACACCTTTAGCAGCCAGCGCAGTGCGCCAAGGCATGGTCTGGGTAACCGGGAAAAGGGACTCTGAGTACACTGTGGGTTCAATGTCATTTGCAGGGTTTGATTTCATTAACACAGTTACTGCTAAGAGTGCTTCCTCAGATGTCTCAGGGCATGTGAAGCTGGAGTCCATCTGCTTGCCTAGCAGGGCAATAGTTTGGATGTGTGAACATACTACCACCTGTAACGTAAATGCGGTGCGGTACTACTCTTGGACGACTTGGAACTGGAGTTATAAAGGTTTACACAAAGACACTGACGACTTTTCACAACGGTTCCGTGAATACAACCTCGATGTGAGCTTTGGCATCCCAGGTAGATCCTGGCTAGTTTCTCTTTCTCAACGGCCATCCTCTGGCTGAAATCACACCTCTGGCCAGGGGACCCCATCAAAGTGTGCTGGGAGAAAAGCTCTAGCCATACTCTGGTGAGCAGTTCAGGACTGCAAAGAACAATAAGCTGATGTATAGCTCACCTGTCATTAGTCAGAAACAGTCATAAGCAGGTAAAAAAAAAAACCTGCCCAGGGTCACTGAGCTAGTAAGTAGCAACCAGAATGTGAGCCCAGGCGGTCTGGCTCCAGAGCCCATGCTCTCAGCCCCGGGACCCAGAGCCCGTAACTCGGGCCCCGGGGGCTTAAGGAAAGGCAGTAACAGGCTGCCCGCCCTCCCTCGGAAAACCCGGGCTTTGCTCTGCCGCAGGGTGATGTCTGCCAGACGCAGGTCTTGCAGTGTGTAAACATGCAGGGAACGCGATCTTGGTATGACTTGTGCACAGTGTTCTATGTGCCCTTCTGCTTCATCTCTATTTTAATACAAAAATAAAACAAGTAAAGTTGGAGTAAAGAAGCTGAGCTGAATAATTTTTATTCTTTTACTAACCGCCTCCCCCTCTGATGACTTTCAAAGCAGAGCTCTTCCAGGCGAAGGACACACACGCCTGTGGACACACAAAGACTTTCCAGGGGTGCTGGGAGAGAAACGAAATCCTTTTCTAGATCCTTCCACGTTCCCTACACCTGACCTGCCTGAGAACAGAGTCTGTCTTCTGCTGCCTCTCCCTGCCTAAATCATGACCTCCTTTCCCTGCTTTCCAAAAGGCACGCATCTCACTTTTCCCAACTCTTACCATGTGCAGTTAGCTGGGTATAAAAACCTCTGGAGCAAAAAAGGAAGGAGGTTTGAAAATGCCCAGCTCCTGAGGGAGCAAAGGGAGTAAGGGGTCAGGAAAAAGATACTATCTCACTTCACCTACAACAGGCACCTGGGATGACAATGTCTTGTGTATTTAGGATCCACCTGATGAATTTTCATGTTTATTTGATTTAAAAAATGAATCAGATTTCTTTTTTTTTTTTTAGTTACAGAAAATAACCCTGAAATGGCTGACTATTTTTAACAATATGATCTGGTTTTGCTGATTCTATTTTATGGATGACATTGTCCATAAATTGAGCCATATTAACAATCCCAAGATGAAAAAATCCAAAGTACAGCTACAATATGGAATATATTCAAAGCACACTTGTAATACATAACACACTAGAAATTACATATTTTGCAACTTCTGAATTAGTAACTTACTGGCTTACTGACAGTTGTGGAAGTCACCTGAAAACCTGTGTGTGAAAGAATTCTTCAAAGCTCTTTATGAGGTTCAGTAGGCAAAAACATTTGGAGACTAGAGTGCAAAGCATACAATCAATCATAAAGTCAGGCCATTAACTAGGTTGTTACTTAAAAGTTTCCCTCAAAACTCATTTTTTATTTAGAGCAGGGGTGTCAAACACATTTTCACCGGGGGCCACATCAGCCTTGAGGTTGCCTTCAAAGGGCTGAAGGTAATTTCAACTCCTTAACTGTTAAGGAGTAGTTACATTCATACAGTCCTAAAATTATTTCGGCCGTTTGAAGGCAACCGCAAAGCTGATGTGGCCCCCAGTGGAAATGAGTTTGACATGCCTGATTTAGAGCTTCCTCCTCTAGGCAGGCAGCAATGAAAAACTCTTCCTTCTCTACAAACAGTGTTGGTGAGAAAAATAGTCTGGGGAGGAAAACTTCAAAGCGTTGTGAACAATTAAGTAAATGATTACATGCACCTTAAAGAATTTGAAGGATGAGGAGAGACTTAACGTTATTTTGAGATTCTAGCAGGTACGAACTCAAGACCAGAGTGTGGGCCCTCTTCTTCCCAAAAATCTACTGAGGACATCCAGAGAAAGAAGTCCCACTTCCTCCTCCTCCCAGTCTCTTTGTGACGGGACATGCCGCCAGGCCCCCAAGTCTTCCTGAGCAGGAAGAGCAGGGCTGAGGTGTGGAGTCCACCAAGGGCTCTCGGCAGAACTCGAGACTCTCCTGGGAAATTCTAAAACCACTGCTACCCAGGCCTCACCGGAGACGACTCAGTTCTGGGGGAGGGGTCCAGACACGGGTGTGCTTTCAAAGCTCACTCTCATCCATGGCCATGACTGACAACCCCCGAGCAAACCTGCCGGTTTCCACGAGAGAGGAACTGTGATTCTCTGTTAAACTGATGAGCAAACTGATATTATATTGCAATCTCTTAAAAGCCTAAAGTCCTCAAAAGTAGACTACTCTCAGGCTTGACCCTCCCTCCCTCCCTCCCCCCCCACCCCCCGATTCCACTCCTGGCCCAACGGCTGGGGCCATCTGGGCAGCAGATCGTGGGTCACTGGTGGGGGTGGGGGTGGCGGGTCCTAGGGTCCAGGGTTTTGCCCAGCTTGCGTTTGTCCAGTGTTTTGCACTTCAGCTCCATTTTGCTTAGCAACGGACAGAGGCGTGGGACTGGCCCGCCTCCTTCAATATTGTGCAGTAAAGCAGAGTGGGGAAGGGAAAGAGGTGTGATGTATTGCGTTCCCAGCTCCCCTCATCTGTGCCTCTACTGTGCTCCCCCGTGAGAACCAGCCGGACCCATTTACACATGTGGGTAAAAATATCTGCCCGGGAATGTGGATGAGATGCGGGAGGGGTGCATTTTTGGCTGCCCCTCTTTGGAACCCTAGCCCTCTGGCCTGATAGGGCTGGGATATTAATAGGAATGAGGCTCACAGGTGCACAGACAAAGCACAGGGATTTCTCTGGGCACGGCTGAGGGCTATCTGCCCGCCACTCTAATACGGGGGCTAAAAAAACAAATCCCATTTCAAAATAGAATCAGAGAATGTGATCCTTACGAGGGACCTCAGAAGTCATTCAGCACAAGAAACTTCTGAGACTCATCTCTCTATCCATCCCGCTCAAGTGGGTGGCTCGCCCTGCCTGGTTCCAGGCATCACTGTGGTGGGGAGTTCACTACCGACTGGGTCAGCAGAAAGGGAGTAGGTTTTGGATGCATATAGGCCTGGTTTAAAATCCCACGTCTCATCTACAAGTAGCTGAGTACCAAAGGCAAGTTTCTCAATCACCACCAAGGGTCAATCTTCTCATCTGTAAAATGGGGGTAAAAACAACTTTATCTTGTATAGTCATTGGATATTAAATGGGGCACTTAAGAGTCGATAGACTGTGTTCCTAACTCAGGGCTTCTCAACCTCAGCACCCTAGGCATTTGAAGCTAGAAAATTCTTTGCTGTGAGGGGCTGTCTATCCTATTATCTGCAGGGTTTTTAGAAGTACGTCTGGCTTTTACTCATGACGTGCAGTCGGAACTCCTGTCCCCCAGCTATGATGACCAAAAATGTCTCCAAATATTTCCCAGTGCCTGGGGGGTGGGTGCAGATGGGACAGAATTTCCCCCAGTTGAAAACCACTGTCCAGGTCTATTCTACTTCCCTCGCCCACACTCTGCAAGCTGTCACGTCGTCTTTGGGTGCTTCCGTAAGAGTGTTCTTTTTCTTTCTCCTTTTCTCCCACCCCCTTGAAGCGCCAGGGAAGAAGGAAGAGTAACTTCGTTTCTATAACTAGAAAGTGGCAAAGCTAGGATTTGAACCAGGGTCTAACTCTCACACATTTATTTCTACAATACTGTTATTTCTTAGGGGCTAATCTCTGTATATTGGGATGGGGCAGCTTACTTATTTGAAGAAAGCTCTCCTGTCCTTACCCACCAGCTGGGTTCCTTCCACCCCCCAGAATATTTTTTACAAAACGGGAGGTCTGCAAGCCGAGCTACATGCATCCAGCGGTGTCCTACCTCATGGTTAAAACAAGAATGTGTGTGCTGTGGCTGCTGGGGACTCCCTGGGAAGCTGGGACTGAGGGCTGAGCTCCTTGCCTGACTGAGTTGTGTTCAAAATCAATAGCAAAAGCCACACAATTATCAGGAAGGAACTGAAGCTGAGCCAAAAACGTTCAGAACAAGGAAGC